>KN886141.1:37999-58824 GCA_000934455.1 Apostichopus parvimensis
GGTTCTTAAAAGCACATTTAGGAATCCATTGTATTGATGATGCCAAAGGAAGTTGTGTCAATGACTTGTCAATGAAACATGTACTGTATGTTGTGTAAATTGACACAGTCTTGCATCGCACTGAGCAGTAAGTTCATAAAAGTCAGTGGCTTGCACAAAGCGGGAGGGGGTAGGGGACAGCATGGGGTCCCAACTCCATTGTCATATGGGGAAAAAATATTCAGTCAGGGATTTTTTTTTTTTTTTTTTTTAGATTCAAGGATATTTACCAGCACTACCTTTCATAACGTGCTAATTATACACTTAACGTATAGTCTAAATATGCCTCAAATGCATTATTTGACATCTGAACCAGGACCCCTAGAGCCCTATGTGTGAGTCAGCTTCAACGACCCCAGGGTGAACATCCCATACTTTGTAAACCTTTCATCTGTCTCTGGCCCTTCCATATAGGTCCAATTCCATATCCACTGTATATCAGGCGAGGAAATATCAGATTTGGTGCCATTTCTTTGAAATCCTGGGCATGCCACTTTAGGAAGCTATAAATTTACACCATCATATTATCAGTGAACAGGCAAGATTCTTTTCTTCAACCCCACAAAAGTACAACTTACTTTTTTGTTACTATCATTTTCAGACCACACATGCCCCTTATTAATCCTTATTAATTTTGTTCAAATAAGTTATTTACTAAGTAAAATTTTCACTAAATTGGTGACCTATGTAGTACTATACTGCACAAGGCCTCTTCCCCCCACCCCCCTCCCCCTTGCTTTTATGTTTTCCTATTTTGGAAGAGCCACCAGAGGTACCATGTAAATGAAACATTCTTCAAAAACCTGATTCATAAGACAACATTTGATGACTTCACCTCTGACTAGAATTACACTGTACTTTGTGTATGCTACAATTGATCATGTACTGAAAATGCCCATCGAACAGAAGTTGTCACAGTTGCACATCTCAACTTAATAATGAATGAGGAGGAGGAGAGCTCCGTAGCTGCACAGTCTGCTCCTAGGTGCATACATACACCAAGCATCCCCTCCTCTCATTTAATTGGCTAACTAAAAAGAAATAAAAAATAATCATTGCGGACGAATTCTGACTCATATTGCCGCAAAATCAGTCACTGGATGGATGAGAAGGGACGGATAAAATATTTGATGGGTAAAACACACACGGAGACACTTGGGTTGGTAATCAACGACATGCTCAGCGAATCAGACTGGCATCGCTGGACGAGTCCATCAATTATCCAATCTTTCCGCGGCAGTAGAGGTTATTTCTGGGCCACCAGATTAAAGAGTAAACATTTAACGAGGCGAACTATATTTGCTAAAGTTGGTGTACATACACTTTACAGCACATTGTTGGATGCTGTCAACATGGGGGTGGTAAGGCATTACTCTGTGAGAGACTTTGAAGAATCTAAATTACACTTAATATTTTATGAGTAAGGGAAATGATGCCGGGATAGACTGATTCAAATCCATAGGAATTGAAACCTGCACTTCAGCACCGCTTCCCACACTTTCGACATACGGCAAGGTTTAACGAGGCATACAAATATTGGTGTTACCATGGTAACTGCAAGAGTGAACGATTGTTAACCAACTCAATCCGAGCATTTATCGAAATAAAGTTATTAGAAGTGTGGGAAAAGGGTATTTCAGATATGACCGTTGCGTATAATTTTTAAGAACAATAAACAATAGAAGACGATAATAATAATAATGCTGTATGTTTAAGATAATTATAATTACAACAATAAACAATGTTGTTAACATTATCTTGCCCTCTCAACTTTCAACTTTTATTCATTGAGTGCAAATAATACTGATATGAAAAGTGCTTGGGGGCAATGGACTATTGAGAACTGTAACAAATTCATTAATTACCGGTTAATTAACCTCGATACGGTGGAATAATTTACAAGGAAATCTTAGTGTGACAAATATTGTAATCTTAGCTTGATTAGTAATTGTGAACCAAACTCAACTTACTGAGGTTTCATGAGCTGTATGTGCACATTCTGTTCAGCCACATGCAGGGAACCCAGTTAGAGGTCTATTGCTGATGTAGGTTTGTGGTCACAAAAGTTAACACTTTATGTATTGGCCCATATGATTCTTGTGTTGTATATATTGCATGTTTCATAATCTTGGAATTAGTGAGGCATAATGAATAACTGTAGCTATACGCATTCCAATGCTATGCACTGTGTCCAAATTCACACATCTCCCAATGATGAGGTGAATAAATTACATAGGATTACTTAATTGTTAATAAATCTGTGTCTTTTGTTTTTTATTGTTTTTTGGTCATTGTTTTCTATTGATTGAAATGCAGAGATGATGAGTCAGAGTTTAATGCTATAGGTCTGTAACTAATTCATCAGTTGGTCAGTCTCTTGTCTGTTTCATATGAGACCATTTGAGTCCAGTGTGGCTCTCTCTCTGCAGTGTACAGTGTTTTGTGAAATGTTGGCTTCATGGACCTTGTTAATGCAGTATGTGACACATTATAAATAAACATGGCTTTGCATACCAATGCTATGCACTTATGAATTCACACTAGCAAATGATGGGGCAAAATAAAAAAAAATACATATATTCCATTGTTCTAAATTATCAATGCCTTCCTATTTTAATTATTGACTTAAATGCCCATTTAATGCCTGGTTTACTTAAAACGTCCATGATAGAGCTGTATCAGCAACTTATTTGTTTTCTCTGTTTTCCCCTAATCTTACCTGCCTCCATCTCAACATATGCACTCTCCTATCTAACTATTAAACCATGTGACTGGAAGGTATTATCAATGGCCCCCCCCCCCTTCTAAGGGACCGCCGACTGACGAATCCTTTCCAATCTACCGTTCAGATGTTCAACTACATGATTTGACTGGAGATTTACCTTCAGAGAATTTTCTTTTCATATTTTGTGATAGTTTTCTCTGTTTCTACTCTCTCCTTACTGTAGAAGGGCAATGCACACTTGATATTCAGTACCCACTCTAAACATGTATATGCTTTACATTTGGTCTTTTAAGTCAATGAACAAAACCGTGTCTTGAGGAAATACGTACTTGTCATTTAGCCTCTGAAGAAGATCCTGCTAGGATCGAAACGTCAGGCCAACTTACTTTTACACATTCTTGAGGAAATAGAAACAAGATGGAATGAGTCCATAATCCTCAAGGGGTGGTGGGTGGGGTGGGGGGTATATGCCAAGTACAAGGGTTACACAGTAAATGTATGTTACACTAGTGCATAGTTCAATATGTTCTCCAGTCTTGACCCTTGATAGTTGATCTGGGAAATTAAATGGTTACCAGTTCATTCTACGTACGGTGGAACAACAGTGCTAAGGTTGTGGGGAGACAGGTAAGCGGGGCGCGAAGTAAAAAAATATGAAGTCTCCCATCCTGAAGAAAGAATAGGGTTCACCTACTCAATGAGGTAACCACATGGCGTAAAAGACTCATTGAGATGTTTCTATGGAATAGATTTCTACACTTTCACCTGTGTTGACCTTAAGATGAAATTTTGATTCTTCCCAAACTACTGGCTTCTAACATAGAACAAGGAGAATAGATCTGCATTTTAAGCACGGAATCTTTTCATATATATTATGCAATGCCATCTTGAGATATATATTTTTATCAGCCATTGTATTATACTTAAATGCACAAAGAACCCACACATTCTGCATATACAGTATACGCACAAACAGCAGCCTGGACATATCATGTGTTCTCTGTCTTCATCCAAAGAGCCATATAATAAAGCAATGAACACAAACTGAAAAAGTCTCCAAACAAACAAAACTGAAAATGACCATTTAAATTAATAAACCTAAAGTGCCATCAATAATGAAGTACAGTAGTGTACTATATAACATAATCATAATTGTTTTGCAATATCCATAAAAATTGAAAGGAACACACTGTCAAACAGAGAGGAAAAGTAGACATAAACACTGGCCGACTTCAAAAAAGGGGTTAGTTTTACTATCACAATCAAACTATCACAATCGTCTGCACACCTAAATGGAAAGGTGAAAGGAAATCACTGTAACCTACGGGTTAAGATTTATGACAAAAATAATTACTCTCATTAAACTGAAAGTCATACAACTGTACAATACACACACACATATACATACTAGTGTAGGAGATTGATTAGTTGTCTAATGAATTGGTCCCCTGGGTGGCCCCATCTGCCACACTACATTGACAACACAATGGATCAGTCCCAGTTCTCAATATATCCCAAGTTGGTCATTACAAACATCTGACTAAGTGTATAACAGAGAGCATTTTACGGTTATCTCACCTTCCCCTTACCCTAGGAACATATTGACTAAGTGTACATACACACATGGTTTCCTTTGTGTATTACATGCTACTGTACTGTGCAATCAAAGATCCATTCCGCAACCAACCACAAATAAATTAATAATATTATGTATATATATCATTCCAAAAACAAGTACAATACTTTCTTTGTTTCTCTCAATGGATCTACCATGGCTATAATATCCATATTCCTAGAAATTAATAACAAAGGATCTGAGGTAGTTTCATTTTGGTACTTTAAAGAAGGGTAGTACAGGGATGGCATTTGCAGGTACTGCTGTTGTACAACCACCAAGCTTGCCCGCACAGCGGACGTGAATTACTCCTGCACCGGTTAGCTGCATCCGTAATACACCAACAGAATAATGGTACATCTCCACACCTGCTATAGAAAGGTTACCACCCAAGCAGGCTATAACTATAAGAATAAATATTTCAGGATGAGTGGAAGCTCCACTTTGAAATGTCAACATTAATGATTCTTGAAATCAATTTTCACGGGCCAGAACATTTCAATGTTAATGTCAGTATCGTTGCTTTGCAAGTAAAATATTACGAACGAATGCTACATTGACACATTAAAAAAAAAATGCTGTCATGGGGACATTTGCTTCCTTGAAATTAGCACTAAATTCAGCATACTATCTTGTGTGACATCCGTCCTAATGGTTCCCTTCAGAAGTCAATATAAATGAGATTGCATAATTCGAAAGATTATCAGGAAGTAGTAAACACTGAATGTGTGGTTCAGTGACTTCTGTCAACAGTGCCTGTTTGTACAAAAATGACAAGGTTGACACAGGGAATGGCTTTAAAGCAGCATTTTGCGTCCTTTTCTATGATATTTCTCAACCTCACTGACTCCACTATGCTATAACGACATACATAACTAGCTTATCTATTTAAATCTTACTTCAAATGGTGGCATAAAAGTCGAAAAATTTGCAACTTTCAACTTTGTTCTTCTCCAAGATATTTTCCGTTGGGATCCCAATAAACCTCGCCCACAATATGTATATTTAAACACTACGAACGTCATTGACCAATACGTAATACAACACCATGTTCGATTTGTGTACAGTCTATATGGCAGTTGTACCAGGGAGTTCCATAACAACTCCCTGGTTGTACCAACGCAAAGTCTTGAATCTATTTTTAGCAACGGCTCATAACTAAACCTGGATCTCTGATTGGTTGAATTCAAACTAGTGGGTTTGGGGGCCTGTATGCGATTAATTTTAAATGTGGAATTTTGTCGTGGATACTTTTCTCATTATCTGCAAATATCCTTAATTACTCGCCAATTAACGATGTTGGCAGGGAAAAACTTGGCTGATATCTTAGTTTGCTGTTTTGTGATTGATATATGTAAAAAACTAGATGGACATGTCTAAAAAGTAGAAAACGGCGACCAAACGCAAAATGCTGCTTTAAAGGGTGTGAAGACTCGCACACAAAGAAACGTTACAGTTGAGCTGTTAATTTACCAAACATAGTTTCTGCAAAGTAACTTCATTACAACGGCCAGAGAAAACATGCTCGGTAATACCATCTGTGTAAGTTTTGTTCCCAAATTGCTAAACCCAACTAGACTTTTATTTTCCTAAATAATAGTTCCAGACACAGAAGAGGATGAACTTGAAACTCCCTGGCTACATTAATAAAGTCATTAAAGCTAAGCAGTATCCTCCAGCTACTATGCTGCCTCCTCAAAATTTGAAACTGTCATAGAATTCTTCACAATGTATAATATGTCAGTGTGCTTCTTCTATAGTCGAGGATTCCGATCACCCTCTCTTTGATTTTTACATGAAACCACGTAGATTTTACACGATCCCACGTATGCGGACAGAACGGTTTAGGCGATCATTTTTACCTAGAAGTATTAAGACTTTGAATTGTATGATACATAGATAACTTTTTTTAACCTATTTTTGAGATGCTATAGTCCATTTTATTATATTGTCATTTTATGATGAATATCAATAAATTTTACTTTACTTTACTTTACAAATGACCAACCCCCCCCCCCCTTTTGCTTCTGTGTCACTAACAGCACTCATCTGAAGTCTTATAATCATGTTGCCAACCATCAACTTCCACCAACATTGACAGGCATGTACCCTTTAGGAGGTCATGTTTGATGGAGGATGTCAAGGTCAAAGGTTAAGGGGGACCTGGGATAATTGCACTACCACAAAACAGTGTCAAGGCAGTGACCTGTTGAGCATCAAAAGGAACCATAATTACTTGCACATTAACCTTCTCCATGTTGAAAATTTATTTTTTGACTGATTTGCAGTCTTAATTTGACTATCCTTGGTAGCTTTAGTAGGATGATTCATAGCCAACCAAATCATGATGCACAACGGTGCACTGAGTTCAACAGAAACTAAAAAAATTGTTTGTGCATAGTGCGGTAACTTGACCATGAGAATTGACTATCAACTAATAGGACTAGCCTGGGAACAAGTATGCATCGTGGAATAAAGCAACCATATCAGTGAATTGGATCAATTCTTTGTTAAAATGTAACTGGATGTATGCAAGACATACAGCAATTGATTTTATCCAAAAGTCTATCGGCTTAAATGCTAATGAATTCAGCTCGACTACTATACATAGCTATCGTATATAACTGAAACCCTAATTAACTTTCTAGTCATGACTGTGCCTTAACAGAAGTAAGTAATGAGACAGTCAGTCTAATCACAGTTGTATATTATCCAGAGACTATGGATTGGTTCATCAAATGTTAAGTACTGTGCTTGCCTCACTGCATGTCCTTGACAATGAATTGCTGACATTTTCCAGCATGTTAATTAGCTAGGTTTTGATGTTTCCATGTGGATCAATATACGCTAGAACTGCCTGCTTGCCATCTGTTGACATATGCAAGTCATTGTCATGGACAATAACTTTTTGAAAATGTCAACCATCTCCAGCAGGAATGAATTTTTCAGGGCTGTCTGATCAAGACCCCAGTCTGCCGATCAAGGAACCCAGACACCAGCAGACGGGGTCCAGTTTTGACCCCCCCCCACCAACAACTTTTCACTTTGACATGGTGCCACCACAAACAGCAGTTTCCCACCACATAGCACTGGTCTGACTCCTGCCTATCATCCCCACCTTCCCACCCCCATCTCAAACCTTTGTCAGGGGCTGGTGGTCCATGAAGACTTGTCTTGTCAGCCAGCCAATTTTATGTCCAGTACATTTGGACTCCGACATGAATACTGTTGAAAAACCGACCTTGCTGTTCAGAGATCTAAAAAGGAATAACCAGCCATTGGGGTTTTTCCGGCTACTACCAGCAGACGTTCTCTGGAGTTCTGTAAACCCTATCCAGCACTGACTCACTGAATTGTAAACAGTATAATACTGTATCTTCCACACTAATGGATAGAATGATACCTCAAAACGTCATGTGACACAAGGAGCTGAAACAAACACAACTATCCTTGCCACAAAAACTTACAAACCTCCCACTGTTCCACAATATAAAGTTTCAGTGTTGTTAGGCATGTGGTCTACTTTGATACAGGTAGGCCATAACTAGAGTAACACTTTCATGTGTTGACTGACACGTTTACTAGAACAGACAGCAATGAGTGTCATCCAAGATTCAAATGGTTTCTTCCATGTAAACAATACTGCAATTTTTTCCTATTTTTTTTCTCTTTTTTTTTCTTTTTCTTGCAGTTTTTATTGAAGGACCCTTGGTTTTTTACTTGCTTTTTTGCGTTGTTGAACCTTTTGAATTTTTTTTGGCTTTTCTTTTTTTTTTCTTTTCTTTTTTCAAAGAAAATATGAAAGATCATCATCATTATTCCTTAAATTACAGTAAATTTTAGCATGTACCTTCGTGGACTTTCTGGTCCTGCACATTCAGGGAGAAATACTGATTACCGGAAGTAAGTTTCACAAACATAGTCACCTTGGTAACGACAACCTCAAAACTAGTTATCTACAAACAACACCTTACATCATGTGGTATGGCAATGTGAAGTATAATAATTTAATACACAGACCTTAAAAGTCCAGTTGACGTTCTCCTCTGAATATTTCCACTTCTGTCAGTAAACTAAAGCAACTTTAGAGTCTGTTCATCTATTTCACCAAACCTAGCGACTATCAAACCTAAATATGGTAATCTAACAAACTAAAACCTTGTTTCCTGTATCTCGTTATTAAATCTATTCCATATTTAGAAGTCAAGAAAAGGATTAACCCCCTCTCTTCTCCCCTTCCCAACTCTACTCTAGATCATAAAACTTCTCTTATCCTTACCACTGACTGATTTGAATATGGAATTGAAGCTTTTACATGTTGTCGAGGCAAACAAGCAAACATACTGCAGGCGCTGGATTGAAGAAGTATCAAAATAATCAGATGTGACTGAACTGTGAGAGAACCAGACAATAAAGATTGTACTCCCTTGCTATTCAAAACAAGAGGTATGAAAACTTGGTTGCATTTTTCTGAAGAGGGTGTGAAACTTACCATTGAGTGAATGCACTGATCCAAAACAAGAGCACACTGTTGACAGTGACACTGACATCCATGAGTTGCACAACCCTTGCTGTTAGCCATATTCAAATTGGCTGGAGCAGGAAGATTGGGCATTTTATCCTCAAATCATTCAATGGGTTGCAAAATTGTCTCCGAGAGACAGAAAGTGAGAATATTTAGTTTCAGTCAATTTCTCTAAGAAAGCAGCAGCTCTTCAAAAAAGGCAACACAAGGACGGAAGCGGGAAAGCAATCCGAGATCTTTGTCGGTTAATATGCAGAACTTACTGATGAGTCTGTGAGTGAGCTATAAAACCCTCCCCACAAATTGTTTGTTGACGAAATTCCTTGAGAACGTCCATAAATTATCCCTCAACTGGATGTGTGACTGTGGGTTTTACATGATGCAAAGTAACTTAATCAAGCCAGCGTGTGTGCCATACATTGCTACCGAATCACACGGATAAGAAAGAAAAAAAATTCACATGCCATGTGTGACGCTGTTACGGTATGTTCGAAAGAATCTCGGTCCGAACGATGGTGCGGAGATTAAAACTAGGAAGAGCGGAGGAAGAAGAAAGGGACGAGGCTGTTGACCTAAAGTCTGTTATCATCTGGCAAATATGTTACTTTCAGCGAGGCTTCCTCTGGGTACACAGAGACTGTATTGATATCAACCCCTCGAGCAATTCACAGAAGACCTTGAGTATCAGATTAGCCTTTTAACTGCAAACGATAGCTGAACAATTTATATTTTCGCTAAACATGGGGGTTGACACGGAAGAGTTTACAGCTGTTGTACCTTTTCAGGCATGCGCGAAAATCGTGGGAAACCCAATCACACTGTTTGCCATCGGGGTACGACCTGTCTACTCATGGGTAGTTTTATTCTACTTTTAAGTTACGTTGCATACCGGACTGAAATATCCAACACGATCGACAAAAACGTGAATAAGTCAACGGATATTTAAATGCAGCACTCGAAATGGGGGTTGGGCAAACTTTCTCCAAGATGGTATATAGTTGAAAACACTCATGACTTAAACAGTTCACAAAACCTGACTCGTGGAGATTGAAACTTGTTACCTGATGCAGGCTGTTAAATTCACGAATGGTATGTTTCGGACGGAAGATGGGGTCGGCCTTGACACGAAAGAGGGTCAGTGGGGACACAGTGCTAGTAAACAGTTACCAGTTTATAGGCTAGGTAGATAAGAAAGTTTAATAGTAGAGCCTAAACAGTCAGACAGGAGGGCACTGGTAAAATTTATCATTCTTCATATACATCATCACTTGATTGCAAGGCTCATTATTTAGTTTTCGCTGGTTCCATTGCGTATTTATATCATTTATAATAGAGATACAGTAGTCTCCTCAACGTTTCAGTTGGACTATGGCATGGGGGGTGTACTAAAGTACAATAGGTACTTAGAAGAAATATCACTTCAGTCATAAATTGGAGATAAAGGTTTTGGGGGTTTTTTTGGGAGGGGGAGGGGTCGAGGTTATTTGAATGAAGTTTTTAATTCAAGAGAAATTCAGAAATAATTCAATTCTGAAGGATTTGACGCCAACATTTTTCATAGTGTAATATATACTTACAAGCACAAAGTGATTATATAATAATGAAAGAGTTCCTAATTTTTTCCTTGTTATTTTTGACAAAAAAACATGACTATCCAAGCTTATCTTAGTGCATAACTATGGGATGTGAACAGGGCATGAAGACTATCAAAACTTTATCAAACTCGATAACAGAGTGGAAGCTGCTTTTATTAATTCAGAGACCAAAATACAAATTTGTAGGCTGCCTATTGACTAAACACACACACAAAACACGTCTTCCTCACAAAACTTTGTGTGGAATCAGTGTAGTGTTTGAAAGACCTGCAATACTTTCCTCAATTCAATTTGGAATTTGCTGGGGAAAAACTGTTATAACTCTGAAGCAACTCAAAAAAATTAGATTACCCCACTTTCAGCATCAGTTTCAGGAAATCTATCATCTCCATGGAGAAAGTTGATTAGACATGTCACGAAAGTGTTCTGCGTTCCGATTGGTCATGTATAAATGATGACGGACGATTGTTTCAGAGAAGATTATTAAAGATTCATAAATTATGTGATCGAGATAGATCAAATCTAACAATGAGAACAGGTCCAGTCAATGGTTCCATGCTGTAGCTTAGTTTTTAGCTTGGCCTAGATACATTCTCAACCAGACTTAACGAGCCATTCTTAATATTAATCACATGACATTATATTCAGCTTTTTTAGCAATTAGGTGTTATTTGAGGTATTTCGTAAAAGAGATACAAAATATTTACAAAAAATTCTGATTCCATTCATGGGTGGTGACTTTCAAATGAAGAAAAAAAGTCAAGGGGTTAAAGAAGAGGATCAATTTCAGAGAGAAAGTCAATAATAAATCAGATTAATTTGGGGAACAATTCTGGATTTGCCGTGGACCTTTCTTGAACAACTTTTACCTTATTTTGATTAAAACTCAAAACAGAAATTTAAGAAAATATGACATAATTCATATTTACTTTGCAATTTTAATTATAGCTTATCTTGTTGCTCAAATCCACTGCCACTGTTATTCAAGCTGGAAAAGATCTACCTTTAAAGGTTATCATCATCGCTGGTCCCGAGTATGAGGAAGACTATAAATCTGCTACAAGTTTACAAAAACCAGTTTCCTAGTGGCTCTGATCATCAAAGTTACTTCCAGCCATTGAGGAGTATTACAAATAGGCATTTCAAATATCTGAGTAGTCTGGGTAACTACTACTTTTACATGAAAATTATGCTTATTAATAAATTGAGCATGGATAAATATTATTCGACTTTCTAGCAGATATGAAGGCGATACTGATGATGGCTGTTAACCGCAATGTTACAATAGTTTGAAACCTTCACCTTACTTAGTTAAACTACAAATTCATACACTACTAGTTCATGTATAAGTCTCCTATGTACACAATATTATAGACTTTGCCAAGCTGTTAAAAACCAATCCCTATTGTGGTAGTTAGTTTACCTTGTCCAAGTTGTTCACCACCCTTTGTAGCAATCAAGGATACATCTAAACAATTATCACCTCCACCCTATTGAACAGAATGACCCTTTCGATCTTTAAGGTGTTTACTCTTTCATTCACAACGCAAACTAACCATCCCCTTAACTTCCTTCCTAGTGGTCTTGACAGACTACTAGTGGTAAACAAAAGTCTGCATTATCATTCATGTCAGCTCTGTTCATTCTATCAAACAGTGACTAAAGCAAGCCATTAGTCTAGCTTTTTAATGCCACATACTGTAAAAACAGACAACAAGGTAAACTCATAGAGTACAGGGAATACCCCTGTTTTGATACTCACCATACTTGGTGACTCACAATTGATTTAACACAGCTGTTATCAACCACAAATCACAACCTAGTGTGACATAGTCAAATGGCTAATTCATCAATTTCGGCTTAGTGTTTATACAAGGGGATCAGAGAAGCAGATAGGAATGAAAGAAACAAGACCTCAAAATGTAAAATGACAAAATGCAACTGGATATTTGCCATTTGCCAGTAGCAAAAAAAAAACACACACTTGTATGTTCCCACCAGAAGACATTAAGAACATGAATATCAATTTATACAACACTTTCATGAGTTGTGGAAACTGTAGGAACTTGATGTTAGCAAGACAAATTTTAGAGCACTTGCATTGTTTAACAAATGGCTAAAAATTGTAAAAATTCTAGGCCTGGAAACATCGCTATATTCGGTCATGTTAATTTCATTCATTTATCTTGGTAATATGTTCAATAGCTAATACTATTAGATAAAAAAAACAGCCAAGGAAAAAACCCAAATTGCAAATAAACTCATTGTTTTACTATTGAAAGAAACAGTAAAAAATATGGTTCTTCTTTTGACTGATTCCTGATCAACTTTAATAAGTGATGCTGCAGTTTACTATTTTCCACTGTATTTGTTATGTACATGTTTGTGGGGAAAGAATATCAAATATATATAAACTTAAAAGCAAGTGAACAATCTGTTTTTTTATGATTCAACCTTGTCCTAAAACTGCCTAATGGTTATTTTCATCAGTTTTCCCTCCAAACTGTGACTTTCACTTATTTTTTCTTAATTATGTTTTTTGGGGGGGTTTTTTTTGGTAAAATTTGAAAGTACATTTGTACTTTCCGAAAAGTGAAAATATCTGCACTGTGTTCTGATCAAGTTTCATTACTTTCACTATGTACAATTGTCAATATACGATACATATAACAGGAACGGTACAGTTAGTAGAACTAAGATTTTTGTTTTAATGGAGACTTGCTCCATATTTACAGATCGAGACATGCAAATTAATCATTATTTGGGGGAAAATGTGATTTACAGTCAGAATTACAGTACATTTTACTCAGTATACAAACCATACTATAGGATGAATGCTTTGGTTTTTCAACATGTTGACAAATGCTACAGAAAAAGTATAACCCCACAGGCAATTGTTAGAGGAAAATGATGTAATTTGATTGAGGTCAAGGAAGTACTGTACTTTTGTAATTTTATACTTTTATACTTTGATACTTACTATCAGCAGTTACTTTTATGACGCTTAAGCGACCACAAATGTGGGAGAAACCCGGAAGGGCTTATGGATAACAACTTACACTTTGGGTGGCTTCCAATTTCAACATTTTAACTCAAATTTGAAATAATTTCAGAAGTCTTTTCAGATGGGAAAACCGCAGATTGCTCTTGGATGAAAAACCCACCTTAATACCACCTGGCGGGGTATCGAAGCCTCATTGCTTCAAATGCCACCGCCTTTATCCACTCGGCCACAGCACCGGTTTATTACTTGATACTTTACCATTATAAACTATACTTTCGTAATAAAGAGGTACATTTGTGATTAGCTGTACATAGTCAATGCGTTGCCATAGAAGCAAATATGATTTTGTTTTGCCCAAATTTACAGAGAATATACCATTTACATCTAGGAAGTAAACTTGAAACAAAGGGTTCAGGCATACTGTAATTACCATTGACTGTATATGTGGAATGAACAATGACTAACCACATTCCACTAGGAGTGCTCAGTGTATTAAATTAACAGACAGGAAGTACTACAAAGATAAGGCAGTATCTAGAAACTTGTGAGGAAATTCCAACTAATCAGACCCAACTAGCATTGTGTGGTAGTGCAAATTTCACACAACCGGTAGTATTGCAACATGAATCATGGTATCGTAACTACAACCGGGACTTTCCTCAACTTTCATCTAAATATTGTTCAAAGCACATAGTTACGAGACTGTCGATGTCACACATTCAATGGCATAGCCTAGGCTATGTACATACTCTTACACGCACGGTTATCAAAATTAAAACAATATCCAAAATTAAACGCTATATTAGGGCCTTTGTTTTTTAACATATACACTTTCATAAAGAAAAGCACAAACCTTGCTAAAAAGGACCCAACACCATCTTTCATTCATACTCGACGTACGATATTAGATTAACATGTTCCCACATGGAGAAATTACAATAGATTGTGTAATAAAATGCTTCCAAAAGTTTCAAAACTGTGTAATTGATTTTAGTAAATTGTAAATTAAAAGGCACATTATCCAAATGAGCATGAACATATGTACTGTACTAGCATATCATTTATACAAACAACAATGCAAAAATCTTTGTTTCAATTAATTTGTGTGTTCCACCTTGAGACACTTGTAGACCTGTTAAATTTATCTTCCAATCAGTTACTAAGCTATTTGCACTTTCTTTGCCAGCCCAGCAGTTACTAAAGTTTTCAATGGGTTTTTAACTTCAAGTACATACAATGCTATTACAGTAGTGGCAGTACATATATATTATGCCTACAAACCTACCATACCTGTGCAAGGCCTACATTAGCTTGGCACTGGGTACTTGTTATAGAGGTATTACTTCAGACGGTACAAATTGTAAATGACCACTCAACCAGAACTCTTCCAACACCTGGTCTTACCCTCTGCAGAGTAACACTGTTTCCAGGGAAGGACACTAATACTGGTGTATAGAACCATACTTAGCAAAATAGGGATTGCTAGAAAGGAAAAACAACAGTTGATGGGTTAAGTGTATGATTGTCATCCTCAAATTAGAAATGTGAGAGAAAATATCTCATTGTGAGGAAAAGCACCAGTGGTGACTTGGAGACTCAGGACTGGTATTTAGCAGATCTGACAGTCTTAACTATTTTTATCCCATCAAAATATAAATCCATATCCATTCATGATTCCCAGAAGGAATGGATGGAATTTGGGTTTTTTTGAATGCGGAAGGTGGTGGGAGTGGGAGTGGGGTGGGGTGGGGGAGGGGCGGCTAGATGGATATAATAAAAATAACTGAATAACAATCAAACTCTATCTTGCCATTAAGTACTATACCTTCAATGAACACCAATATCAACAGATCTATAGACCAAAATTCAACTTACAAAGTTACCTTACAAGAGGGACAAGTCTTACTTTATTTCTCTGATCCTTGAACCTTGGGAAGTACTGCTTGAAGGTAATAAGGCTCCAGTATTGTTTTCAATTACACTTCGCCTCCTCTCGTCAACACACACATTAGATGTACATTAGCAACGGACTAACTATATACACAAAAGGAAGTCACTTCAAGACTCAATTTATAGTCCTTCAAACGAGGAAGAAACAGCTTTGCAATGTACTATCTATTACGTTCCATCATCGCTTTGCCTATCTAAACTATTTACTATAGGCAGACAAATGACAATAATCCACAGACTTCCGGGACAGCATGATAGGAAACACTTGCAAAAACTTTTTCACGGACCAAAATTTCATTTCCCACAAATGTTTTGTTAAGCCAGTTATGAAAAGACACAGCTTCCAGGCTAAGACAATGCATAAAACTTCTCACATAGTCTTAGTTGAAACATTTTGCAACTTGAGGTTTTCCAATCATGTTAGCAGTCAGTAGATAAACTAAACTGCATGCATATCTCTTTTGTCAGTGAAAATGTTTCTTTACTATTACAATACAGTATTAAGCTGAGTTTGAAATTTATCCAGTCGGACTATAACTGTAGCCATTGTTTGGACCAGGTGGGATTGTTTTAAATTTGTTATGGTCTGTCTTCCCTCCCACTGCCCAGGCACCTGATCCCACCAGCAACTAAAACCTACATTTGGTGTTCACTTCACCATAGCCCCCCCCCCCTAATTTTTTTATTAAGTTATCTATGGTTTGGTCAATGATCCAATGTAACAACACAACTCAGCTATAATGGTTTGATCCTTAAGAAACAAACAATTAACCAAAACAGGATATTCCCCCTGAAGTCAAATTGAAAATTACTTTAAACTCCTTTGTACATGTCTTCCTTCTTCAATTTCCCTTCCTCAACAATTATTCCTGTGGCAATATGAAGTCATGGCCATTCGAAGAACCTATTGTTAATATTGACAATATGAACAATCTATTGTGCCTATGGCACCATGGACATTGAAAAATCTTGTTTGATATGGGCAACAAACATAAACATCTTAAACAACTTAGGACACTATTTTGTGAGGGTTGCCCCATACAGTTTCAGTGCACAAATTAAAGTTTGTCGGGCAAGGGGTTCCATCCCATGACCCCGCAAGGGCTGTAAGGTGGGCCCCTGGACCACACGCAAAATTCCTTGCAATCTTTGCGTCCGCGGTGGGTTCGCGAACACCGGCGTGAAATCGGCAGCTGCTTGAAGTGTGTTTGTGGGAAATCAAACAAGGTTTTCCTACACTGCAAAAAACGCATCATGGAGGTTTGCCAATATTAAACAACAGGAAGTTCATTTAATTTACTTTGTGGACTACAAAGCTTTCTTAAGTGGATTAAACTGTTAATAGTAAGTCACTGCTTAGGAGCATCCTAACTGCAGTAGGTAGTGCATACTTGAAGACTTCCTACATAGATTCTTTGAAAGGATGTACCATGGTTTGTCAGTCTAATGCACAGTTTGGTTTGAATTTACTAAAAAAGGACATAAACATTCCTTTTCAGCCCAAGATATGGCTGGAATGGGCGATATAATGTTGGTACAAAAGTTGCAACCAGCTTCTTTCACGAGGCTGTATATATCCTGTAGAAGTGTGAAAAACAGCATGGTGATTTCCTTTGCAGATTTGGTGCTCCTTTTGCAATATTACACTTTCAACAACACAATGAGGGATACTGCTGCTATGCAGAGATGTTAAATACAGCATTACAATAGACAACTGACTGTATCAAATGGACCTGGTTATAATATCTTTTTTTTCTCTCTTTTCTTCAATTTATTTAAAAAAACGAAAAGAGTAATTACAAAGAAAGAAGTTAGCTGCTTGTACCATCTGCCAGACAATTACAGGTCTGAAGTACAGACTGTTTAGAATATACAGATGGATGACATTTTTACAATGACAAATGACAAGAAACCAAACTGCCATGGCTGCATACCAGAAGAAATCTTGATCTTAGACCCCCTCCCCCCACCCCCCCCCACCAAAGGTGACTTAAGTTTTTTAAAGTTGCAGCCATTTTATATTTTGAATTATTGAATGTTAATTCCTTCTTGTAGAGAACACTTTTAACAAATACTTTTCAAAATGATGATTATCATGCACAGTCTTTTCTGAATGTTCCACAGAAGATGCTGTTCAACGGAACGGAACAAGTATATATACCATTGATACAAAGATTAATTCATGAATTTGACAACTGCACAATGACCTGATTGAATGCAGAGTTCTATTAAAGTAAAGACCAGTGGCATTGCTCTTTATCATTGTAAACTTCCTCTGTGTCACATTAGTGATTTGTTTTCCAAAGGGTTTCATAAATTATGTGTGTGTGAGCTTTTTGTGCTGTGGTTTACTAACTTTCAGTCAATGTGCACTTAATTGCAATCAACTGTCAATCAATTCTACAGTTTAATCACCAATTATAACAGAAAATTATTCATGAGGTTATTTTAGGCCTCAAATAGAGGGAAATTGAGTCACAACTAGAGGGAAATCATAACATGGTTTGTTAAGACAAAAGTTTGGAAAGCAGCGCCGTACGTACGTTCAGAACCAAAATTTCTAAGAAGGATGGGACCATGCTTATTTAAGAAGAAGATACCTTGAAAGCAAACACCCTCTGAGAAATGCTGAATCCAAAAGGCCATATTATGGAACTAACCAAGTTATTTTTATACCATTTGTCACAACGTTCAACTATTCACATGCTTACTGTATAGGGGAGACAATCAGCTCTACTGTACCTGGAAACCATGTGTTTACTTATATCAGTTTATCAAGTAAATAAACAAACTGAAGTATCTATAAACAAATCTGAACTTGAGCTTAAGGTTTTACAAAACCAACCATAAATTGAGCACTAGTGTCTTTGAATGTCAACATAAATGAATTCTTGCCAAAATTAAACTTCTGGTAGAAACTTTATGAATGAGGATTCATTTAGTTTTCTTTTCCATTCATTTGTTAAACCACAATTTAAGAGATGACATTTTTTACGAGTCCATATGGACTCGTAAAAAATGTTCATCTTAAAGTAAAGGGTTGTCTAACATACTGAAGTAAAATCAGTAAAGTTCTCAATCTTTCTTTTGCTCAAAGACGGTAATAAACAGTAGCTATTCAACATTTGTTGTCATATTAAAACAGCCTTTCTCGGTCTGCTGTACACAATTAATAAAATATTACTCACGACAAATTTATGCAATAACACAGTTCAGTCAATACATTCTGGCTAGAACTTTACCAAGACCTATAATGAGATCTTTTCCCAAAAAAAACTGTTCTGTGAAAGGAACAGATACTGAAACAGAGATGTAGTTATTATCTTGTATTATAACATGAACTATATAATTTACTGAAAGCACACTCTGAAATAACACTAGGCTACTGTTCTGAAGCTTCTTTCATTTTTCAATGTCTTCTTTCAGTACAAACTAATTGTCCGTGTTTCAACTAATGACAGACCCTACATTGTGTAAGATTTAGTCTTACAGTACTTGGTGTGTACATACATGAACAAAGTAAACACCATATGAGAATTTTCGTTAAGATCAAACTTGACTTGTCATGTATATATGTAAGGCTTTGTTTACAGACTTTAGGAAGTCCTTATTCTTTACTTATGGGCTGGCACTTATTGCAAATAAAACACCAGTATCAAGGATCAAAAAAGCACATTTTACCTTTAGTTCTTTGGGCTGCATGGTGGTGGTACACAAGTATTATTATTCCTATGCTAGTGAGACTTTTCAAGGGAATAGTTTTTCCAGTATCACATTGCAAAATGCTCTACAGATCCAAAGATGAATAACTATTGTTATTGACAAACGAAACAATATTTATAAGACACAACATTTCAGAGCAACCAAAACGGCTATGCAGATTTGGACACTAAATTATTCCCACCTTCTAGTTGTATGTGTTACAATCAGATGCAAACTTGCATTGATCATATTGTAGAAGTAGCTCATATGAAGGCCCATTGTAAATAGCCTTGAGAAAATCATGTCAAAATAAGTAGGCCTAAAAATTGCCACTTCAAACCTCTACTGTGCCGTGTTTAATCCCCACCATTGTGCATATCCTAGTAGTATGTGGTTTAGTTACAGTACTGAATACAGCAATAGTATTAGTAGGCGTAGACTTGTAATAAAGTCCATAGCCTATAACTTGAATATTACTAGCCTAGTAGTAGTAGTGTAGCAGTGTGTCAACTGCCTAGCCCAGGCCCCTTGGCCACAAGGGTCTTTTGAACGAATAACTATATAAAAAACGTTAGGCCTGAGGTCTGTATTGAAACATTATAAAATATAACAATAAACAATTGATACCATAGGTTATTACTACTCCCATGAAGTCTTAACAAGTTTACTCCCTTTTCAAGTTTAATACTGTCAGGACTCTTAATACCCCCACCTGTAGGACGAGACCATACCGTGCACTTAGTTATGGTAGGCAGTTTGTGTACAAGTTAATATAGGCCTAGGGCCTACCTACATTACATTTACAAGCTAATGCTACTGATGAAACTTCTAGCCAATCTTCATGAATCGGTTACCAACACCATTCAACTGCAGCTGATATAAGTGATCTTTTGATTCCATACCGATCAGGAAATATTCCAGATTAATAATAAAGATAAAACTAGGAAACTTACATTTTCACTCTTCAACCTGACAATCTTGATAATTATTTTAATAGGTTTTATTCCATTCGACTACGAGAGATTAGTATCTCCGGAAATAGAAAGCACACGCTGCTCGAGAACAGATATGAAGACCAACTGCCGTCGATGTAGAAGTTTTACAACTTGAATCGAGCTTTCTAACAACGGAGTACGCATCACTGATCTCTGTGTAGAGATCAGTGGTACGTATGTTGACGAACTGAATCAGCTGTTGAGCACAGATAATATTGTACCAGGTTTTACACTGTGGCTCCCACAATAGTTTCGAGAAACATAATTACCTAAAAGAAAAGCTCAAACTTACCCTAAAATACTAACAATTTGTAACATTGAACCGAATAGATACAACTTATTATGAAAAAAGATTGCTTTTAGGTGCCACACCGTACCAATTAAAACCAAATATAGAACTGATGAAACAATTCGATATTGGTGCTTTATCTGTGGCGAAATTTGAGCTTACGGAAGTTTCACGGGTACTAATGGGCGCGGCTCACAGAACCATTGATAATCCACGGCTTTGTACAGAACTGTGTCGAATATCTGTGGTGCGGCTTCCGTAAAGAAAAAATATGGATTTGGAATATGGTGACTAATTTAGTCACCATGTTCAAAATCCAGGCTGATGAAAACCAGTTACTCTGCATATTGGATCATTCAAGGAAACGAAAGAATGGGGTAATAATA
>KN886141.1:59209-70734 GCA_000934455.1 Apostichopus parvimensis
GACTTATTGCGCTCTCTTCTACCTATTGACATTTGTCACATTATCTGCAAATTAGCAAGGCCCGGAAAGGGTCATTTCCGGCGATCTAGGGAGTATCTTTTCTCAAAAAATGTCTGTACGCTCCGCGCCAACCTGTGGTGGCGCTCCGCTTAGATAGTGTCGAAAGCGCCCCTACAGACCGTTCTCGCCCCCCCCCCCGACCAATACCCCTAGCTCCGCCACCGCTCCTCCCCTACCTATCACCACTCATCCTTCTCCTACCGTTCTGCATCCTTTCAAGTTCGCTGTTCAAGGTTCTTCTGAGGGCGCAATCCTCGCCGTGTAGGCGGCATACATAGGTTTGGACCCCGTCTCCCGAGTTACCTTTGACCAACCAGCACGGCTTAATGACAGTCAACTTCGATCAACTAACGCAGTTAAACCGAGGGACTATGAGTAATATTAATGTTACAGCAATGTCTATTATAATCTTATTCAACTCGGTGAAGAATCATGATTGAATTGTCTTGGTTTCTCTTTGTACATGCATGTTATGTTCACAGTGAAAAAGAAGTCCATGCTTCTTCTTTTATTAATCGAAATTCGAAGCGGGTGTTCAACCGTCGCGAATCTATGTAGAAATATTTATAAACTACTTCTTAGAATACACCATCCGTGACGCGAAAAATGTTATTTGGCTAGGGGAAGACCCCAGGCCCCCTCTCGCTACATGGGAGTCGACTTCAACGCCCCCGGGGCCACACCCTTACCCATTATAAAAAAAAGAGATCTGGCCCTAATAATTGTTGTATTGCAAAGTAGTTGAAGATCGTTATGTGCCCTGATGACGTCATTCATATATTGCGATCCTTTAATCGATCATAACGAATGGTATATCCGACAAAAGTGAAGTTCACCACCAAATGATAACATATTCTGAGAACTACAGAATTCCATGAACGACCAAGGAAAGTATGTTCAGAGATATTTTAAGGTTTATGACTGCAACATTGGCTACTGTTGTATTTCCTGCTTATGCATTGTCTGTGACTGCAGGATATCCCATTACCAGTTAAATTATTATAGAAATATCACAGACTCGGAATTTCATCGGTGACAAGGCTATTTCGCATTACTAATTAATTGTTATTATGATAACGGAAATTATCAGGTCTGTTAAATAATAGCAAATCCGTTGATTAAAGGTTAACTGTTTCATCTTTACCTGTTATAAAGCCATGGGCCTGTATACGTTTTACAGTGAAATAAAAGCAAACAACAATACATAATTGTTTTAATTCTGATTTTAAAACTAAGAAAAGCATGACGATTGGATTAGCAAGGAAAAAATTTGTTTGTTTCTTTGTTTCTGAATTTCCCGATTCATATTCTCACGGTATTATTTTAAAAATGAGGAGGGGGGCGGCTTCACATGGTTTTAATTAAATGCATGGATAATCAGGGGACTAAATGTTATGTACAGCAAGCAAATCCAAACGAAGTGTCCTGTTACATGGTGAAAAGCGGCGTGATATAAGCACCCCATTCTCCTTCTCTCCTTCACACCCAGGGGGTAGGAGCCGGGTGCACTGGGGGCACGTGCCCCCCCCCCCCTTTTTTTCCAAAATAGCAAATAAAATGTGCCCCTTTGATGAAGAACTGCCTTTTGGATATCTGAAGCCTTTGTTAATTTTAATATTTAAGTTTAATTATTCACGTGCGCCATAATAGTATTGATAGCATACTAACACATATGATATGACCGGTGTGTATCGGTTTATAGCATACGAGTGGTGGTTGTGGAATGAGAAAGTGCCCCTCTGATCTTGTCCCCCCCCCCCTCTTTTTGGAAGCTTCCTATCCCCTGTTCACACCTAATTCTATATATAGAGACTAACAAGTGATATTGTGATAAAGGGGATAACAAAGTATCCACAAATTAACCATAGATGTACTAGAATTTAGAATGACCATAGTTATTCTTTTTCAAAAACTTGTTTTGGGGATTTTCCTTTCTTCTTTTTCATTGTATCCCAGTGAAGACTTTGTGAGAGCCTTATAATTTATGCACCGATTTGTCTGCATAGTAATTAGGCATTATATAGTTTTCACAAGTTTAGGTATTCTCTCAAATGATTCTCCCATTGATATTTTCACATGCAGTCCCTTAAATCCCATATAGCCTATATAAGAGTCAGCCAAGATTCTACCCTCACACATAATCCTATCAAATTACAAAATCCACCCCTATGTCTGCCCGACGACTACAGTAATGTTTAATAATTAGGGGATTTGATACCTGTAATCAAGCAGATGTAACAAAAAATGGTATTTCTTCTTTAAGATTTTGAACCGTCCCAAATTGTTCCCTCCAGTGGTTTATCTAGAGGGAAGGAGGGATTGGGCAAGGGTGGACTTCTCGCTCATCCCACTGAATCAGAGAGAAATGAATATACATAATATTGCAAAGGATCCAAAACACGGCTGCTCGAATCGTCCATAGGGCGAACAGGTTTAACCCTATCACTCCTATACTGGAAGAACTACACTGGTACCAATAAGACTCCGTATTTACTATAAAATCCTCATTCTAGCTTTTCATGTCATTAAACCTGGTACCCCAACCTACCTTAATGTTCTCTTACATCAGCAAGCTAAATGTAGACCAATACGTTCGCATTATCAATTTTAACTTCAGGTTCCAATGTCACGTATAAGATCTTTTGGTGACCGTAGCTCCCTGAATGCTGCACCACGTTTATGGAATTCCCTCCCGGTTGAAATTAGGTCTTTAGATTATATTACTCAATTCAAGCGCTATCTTAAAACTTTTCCTTTCTCTCAACTCTATTAGTTTTTGCACATTCAGCACCCGTAAAGCGCATTGAACAACTTTTGTTTGAGTCTGTGCTACATAAGACTAATTATTATTATAATCGATTGAAGCATATATTTATAATATTGCAGCATCACATGTATAGGGTACAAAATGAAAATGAGCCTATCCAACTCAGATAACTTCCTATACAGTCGAATATAGTTGTCGAAGTTCCTTAACGGCTTCCAAGTTCATTGCCATATTTATGCTAATTTAGAACGTTATGAATGGTGACTTTAATCGACATCATACATTCTTCCGTGATGGACTCGAATGATTGAACTATACATGTAAACACCCCCCCCCCCCACAGCCCCGCCCCCGATGATGCAGTGGGGATACGTTATGAACAGGGAAATGACAGATCATACAACAAAACATCGCAACATGATTTTTTCTCCAATTCTCCGAATTTGTGTGATTCTTATTTATAATTCTCGTAAAACTCTCAAAGGCACTTACCCGCTAAAATTACACAACTGTCTCATATTATAAATTAATATGAATATACGGTTCGTATATCAGTGACAAGCCCTTGATTTTCAAAGTAGTACTAATGGGGGGGGGGGGGGAGGGATTTTGAATTTCCTCGACAGATTTAGGCAGGGACATGAACCTTCATTAAAGGGTGTCCTGTGCCCGGCGGTGGAGTGGTCAGCATTTCCAAACATACCAACTGAACGTTTAAGTCCCGACTGATCAGCTGATGATGGCCACATCAACCGTCGCCACACCCCACCCTTTGCTCCAACTGATTACCCGAATTTATCCAGCTGTAAAGATATGTTCAGTTAAAGTTGTTAATCGATATCATACATCAATATGCTTATTAGTCCATAATAAGGAAATGAATGAACACCGCACAGTTGATTGTAATATTTATTTAAAATCAAAATGACAAAACGTTGGTCTATTAATTTGTTCTACAAATGACCATATATGGTTCGTTATGATACACCAACTGTTCACATAATGCTACATTGTTCGATATGTATTATCAGTTATATGATATTATTCGATGATCGATATGTCGATATGCCTTGATTAGTCCACACAAAAGAAAACATCGTTCAAGGTACATCGCGTGCTATTAGTTTACTAGAGAACATTTAATAACAGTACAGTAGGAACGCCCGCCATTAATCTGCCATGAAGTGCCGGAACGCCTGTTTGGGTAACAGACCTGCCGGCCCTACGAAGGTGTAAACTTAGGGAACCCAATACCCCTCCACCATACCCCCCCCCCCCCCGATCGGTAAGTGAATAATTAACAGAAACTGACAAAGAAGTGAAATAAAGAATGAAAGGGTATGAAATTGACGTTGAGGTATATTGAAAGGACAACAAGTTATTAACTAAATAGAAGTCGGCAATTCGACAAAACTCCATCTTTTTGTAAGTCCGGTAACTCGACAAAAATACATTTTGTCGAGATGTTAAGTTAGTATAAATCGATAACTCGACAATTACAATTGTTGTCGTCCTGTCTGGTTTGCGTAAGTCGGCGATTTGACAAAATCATTTTTTTTGTCGAAAAGGCAAATTATCGTAGGCCGTAACTATTTTTTTTTAATAAGATGTCAAGTTATAGTTAATCGGTAACTTGACATTAAACATATATCTGTCGTCTTATCGAGTTACCGCAAGACAGTAACTCGACAAAATCGTGTTGCTGAGTTATTCTAACTCTATAACTTGGCAAAAAAACGTTTTTTTGTCGAGATATCATGGTATTCTAACACGGTATCTCGACATGTCGCATGTGCCCTGATGGCTTCCGTAGAGAGGGGAACTGATATTATGGCTACTATGGTCATTAGAGTGGTAAAAGTACCTAAGATAATGCTTGTTTAAGCATGTTATAGGTTACCATCATTGTTTGTTCTGCCTTTATATGAAAGCACATAATTAAAAGTACAGATTGTGTGAAAATAGTGACGATCGAAGGTAATATAAACCATTTTAGAAAATCTTTGGTTAAATGTTGATATTATTCCGAGCGAGCAGATGGAAGGGTGGTGGTTCAGTATGCTAAACTTGCTCCTCTTCTAGCTCAAAATCTAAACGGTATAGGGGTATGGAATTTTGCAAGTGCCATTATATGCCAATCTCTCAGCTATCATGTGGTGGGTAGGATATATGGGTTGAAAACTTCGATCTATGCTTCGGCAGGTCTTGAAAGTGACGAGTATAGTCAATGGAACAATTAATTGTGGTGCGAGACCTTATCACTAGTACATATATAGCTGTAATGACTACATATGGCTGTGAAAACATAGAGAGGACGCTATGCTAGTTCTATATTGGACGGAAAGGGAAAGAAAGCCTTTCAATTTCATTGTTTAGGGCTTTTAATACTATGTAGAACTAAAGTTACTTAAACTGGATTGAAAGGGAAGGGGAATAAGTTGGGTCATTAAAGACATGCTGACTTATCGAACGATATTGCAGCATGTAAGGGTCGGTGTCAGCGACCCACCATTACAAGGCTCGGAAAGCATTTTTCACATTATTTAAATCTGTTCTACCAAGATCTGACTCTCATGGTAGCATACGCCCATTAAAGGCCCCATTGACTCACACACTAAATCACACAAGTAATGTGGTCTCTAAGTCTAGATTGAGGGTTCTCACTAGCTAAACGCTACCCATCACCGGATAGCTGACAAGTTGGCCTTTCATGGTACCATCAATTTTCCGTATCATGACAGTGAAGATTTTTTGCTATCCGAGCCGGGAATTTTCGTTACTTGTAAACAAACCTCTTCACCCAGTAGTAAACAATTTTCGTACGCTGCTTCTGGGAGGCCTAAAGGGGTCTAAAATTGCCTCAATTGACCTAATTTTTGCACCACATGTACTTCAATCATGCTCTTTAACATGCAAGCCAAAAGAAACCAGATACTGATTGATAATGTATCAAAAGAGATGTTTTCCTTCTGCATTTTGACACTTTTCCTGAGATAGAACATCCGGGCGGATTGATATAGACTCTAATAGGAGTATGCCACCTTTGTATTGCTTCTTTGGCTGCTTCCCAAACTAACTTAAAAAATAATTGAGAAGTTCCGTGATTGAGAGTGAGACTCAATCAATTGGTAAGTATTGCTGCTTGAAAGCCATGATTTATTTTAAGTATGAATTCGAGAACAATCAATTTATACCTTGTAGTACAAATGGAAGAATGTGACAAGTGAAGTTAACGCATCGTTGTTACATCGAGACAACTTACTGTACTACATGATCTAGTTACGCGATCGATAGGCTGTCATTACAGAAATTCAATACAATTCTGTGCTGTGGCCGTTACTCAATATTAATACTGTCGTTGGTCGGATAACCGCGATTTTCCGTCACCATAGGTATCGAAGCGAATGAAGTGATATGTTTTACTTGTGCAATGTGCACGTAGGTATGCTGTATTGGCCCCAAATATGCCAGATATTCGGTCACCTTAGGTCAAAATTCTTAAACTGTTTTTATTTCAACCTTTCAGGAAATTTTCCTAACTGGGAGTGGGACATTCAGTCTTCTTGTGTGTTCCTTAAAAATGTCTGAGAACAATTTGGAAAGTAAAGACTTCCAGGAGAGTCCTTTTTGAATACTTCTATGAATTATAGCGTGTAATAATTTGGGGCCTTTACTGACTACCTTTAAACTGTAAGGTAAATCTGCCTAACTATTGCAATCAAGACTGTATGCTTAATACTGCAAGGGAACACTTTGTGACAGGTGGGCAAGGTATAAGGTGCATTGTTAATGCTAAGCTCGGTCAATTTTGTAACCCTTTTTGTTTGCTCGTTTATCAGTGATTATGTGGGACAGAATCTTAATTTGGACAAATGAAGAAGCATTAGACCCCCATATTTTAACTAACAGAATGATGGAAAGTAACAATTCTTGTTGAATTTGTTCATATGCAGTACATGTACACACATGTGCATTTCACTCCAAATTTTTTAGTGTTTCCACTCCAGCCCTATGATGTAAATCAAATTCTTATTCCATTAGCTACTAGACAAAGATGGAATCGCATGTTAAAAACCGCATGTTCTGTGTATATGAAAATGCAAATACTACTTATAGAATTGTTTACTTGTTATTTTCACTTTCAGATTGAGAAAACTATTGTACTTGAATGGCACCTAAAGTTACGAGAATGGATTTTCATCACTTTATTGTTTTGAGTGTGTTTGATCTTATTAATATAACTCAAAAGGCATGCTTAGTGTAATGTTACTTGTGTTTTTACTGCCATAATAGTGGGTAGAATAGTTACTGTAGCCTTGAACAGTAAGTTAACTTAGAAGAGTTAATTGGAATGAACTTAAAATACTTGTTATATTTTCAGTAATAATATTAAATTTATTTGTATACCCAGCCTTAGGACTTGATCTCAATTACCATTCCATTTTTGTTGACAGTAGAACCAAGAACCCAGCTGGTCTTTGAGCATTGAATTTTTAATACTTTGCAACACTAAAAATATATATGGTTAGTTGATTTGGGGCTGGATTTGATTATAAAATTTAAAAGGATATAAAAAAATTAAAAAGGAATGATGGTCAATTAAATCCTTGCACCAGACACATAGAAAAGAAAGTCAGGAATCTTCAAGTGCTAGTTTTGCTGAGAAACCTACAGTGGCCTTTAGTTTTTAATTTTGAATGGTAGTCCGGTTGCGTGAGAGAACCATGCAAATTCCTGTTCGGAAGACCAAACCAGCTTTGGAGGTCATCCGAGGACGACTATTGCAGTTTCCTCAAAATTCAGAAATAAACACCCACAAATAGGTCAAATGATTTATAGGTATCAGCATCATCCTCCATCACTTTGGAGATACTGAAATACAACAAAATAACCTACAATATGATCCACCCGAAAAGGAGCTATACTGGACTGAAGCTGGTGTTTATTTTCAGACGTACACATCTCACCTATGTACAGTGTACCTATTGTTCTTTGTTATATCAGCTACATATTTTTCAGACAAACAAATTTGCTGCTGGACATACAAATTTGCTGTTGAACAACCACACACTAGATAGACCTGGCTATCCATGGGACAAAACTTGATGGTGATTGAATGTGATGATGTGGGTGTTTTCTTTGCTAATGAAACTGCTGTAACTTCTTCTTATTTGAAATCAACCCTTATCTTTCCATCCCTCTTCTCATCCTCTACAGGGAGTTCAATAATTACACTCGTCACGTGACCTAAACTAACCATGTCGAGTGTAGCCAGCTATCGATCTCAACCAGCTCAGGTTTTTGATTCCGAATCCTCGGATAGTGATGACGAAGATCAACCTTGGAAGAGGCAGAAGAAGAAAGAAACACCGATGGTAGTCTCCAGTGCAGCGAGAGAGAGGGATGTTCCCGCTCGGAGCACGTCTGGCGGCTTCAAGAGAAAGCGAAACAACATATGGGCAGAAGTTGTCCAGGAACAGGAGGAAGAGCAGGTGGCCAGGGACATTACACAGTTCGACATGTACAGTAGCAAGGAGAGAGACGTAGAGTCATACAACTTTAAAATCAATGACGACGGCGCCGTCAAACATCAGCCCCTCGGCAATCCCATCGTCTTCGACGACAAGGCCGACAACAAAAATCGGAAGGTTCCCGACGCTCTTGGCAGTAGCCACGATGACGCTTGGTTGGAACAGGGTGAAGGAAACCAAAGAGGGGTGAAGGCTAGGTTAGGGTCCACGGGCGATTATACGGGGGAAACCAAAGGAGTAGAAAAGTATAGTAATTCCATGAAACATGTTAAACTGAGGTCAGATATGCACAAAAAGGATTTAGCAGGAAAAATAGCTTACAGCCTGCAGGAACCCAAACGAGAGATGGTTAAGACCGTAGTGGACGAACTCGGCATCCAGAAGGTCATTTCTGTCTGGGAGGAGACATGGGACCTGGAACAACATGGAGGCATGATGGTCAATGTAAGTCCAGTAATCGCCACAAAGTGTCTTTAATCTCGTCTTTTGACTATACAATGTATGTGTGTTGTAAAGCTTGTGTCGATAGGTAGACCCAGACTGGTGTAACAAGAGGTCAAAGTAAGTCTGGTCGCATCCATCTGGTTTGTACAAACATCCGTAGTATCTGCTCAGTCTCAGTGGCACAACACCTGTGGATTGTAAATGCCTTGGTTAAGCCAATACACAGTACACTGCTCTGGTAGTTACAGCAGACTAATGTGGTAGTGATCTTGGGGTGAAACAGGATGTATATTTGTCATAACAATTCTATGTTCTAGTGTGAAGCTGTAACAAAACAGAAAAAAAAAAAAATCAAAATTGGGCCAGAGGAAAGGAGAAAAATATCCTGGCGACGGGAGTAAAGGAGAAATAATACTAATGTACTGCATCTACTAAATGAAGTAATATGTGAAGTAATGTGATTTACTCTATGATCACTTTACCATTTCATGTTCCTAACTGTACATGTCATTCCTCCAGGTAACATTTGTAGTACTTACTGAACCTGGTATCTAGATCACAGACTGACGGTAACCGAGTGAGTTTTGTGTCATTGTTAGCAATGATGCCCTGTAACACATGGAATCTTGAAATGCCATGTTGTATGAATTTATGGACGACAATAGTCACAATACAACATCTTCTTTGACTATTAAAGTAGAGTAGTTAGTTACCTTCCTTTGCTCTATATTAATTAGCAATTTCAAATTTCAAGAAAATGTATCTGATCAAAGAAATTTTTCTTCATTTCAGAATGGAAGTCGGAGAAGAACACCCGGTGGTGTTTTCTTCCAACTTTTGAAGACGGATCCAGACATTCCAACGGAAAAGAAAGACATCATATTTGCTATGAGTAATTTCCAATCGAAACAGGAGGGGAAGTCCAGACGGAGAAGAATGAGGAGAAAGCATAGGACAAACGCTATGGATACCAACCAGACCGATGGTGGTAGGGATGAGTCGAGGTCAGAAAACAATGCAGAAGGTGGTAAGAGAGATGAAGATGACAAACATGGGAGAGGAGAAATAGAGGAGGATGGTATTAAGGGAGGAGAAGAAGATGAAGTTGAAGAAACAGAGGAAAAAGACAGTACAATGACAGATAAAGTTGACAGAACAGTGGGAGGAAAAGTGAAAGTTGATAGAAATGTTGGCAAAGATTCTGACAACAGAGAAAATTCAGGCATCGTTAAAACTGACATTCAGGTCGAGCCTGACGAGATGGAAGAAGGAGAAATCTCAGATTGACGAGAAGTTACGTCCTTACCATGGGCCCAAAACCTAAAGGAGAATTGAGGACGTCGACGTCGAGGGAATGATATATGTGTGAGAAGAAAGGTGATTTGATCGTGGGTGTAAAAGTTTACTTTAGTTTCGATCTAGTAGTGTGAAAGAGGAGTAGAATCACTGTAAGTTAGACTTTGTTTTCCTACCTTCTTTGGTTTTCCAAGCTGTTCGTTTCCAGCTCTGTGGAGCTCAGAGAGTTGGGTTATTGGTCGACAAATTCGGTGACTGAATCAAACGTGAATTAAATTCAAGTCAGTCCAAGTTATTTTGGGAAAAGCGACAAAGCTTTTGAAGTTGACTTTTATTTATGCATTCTGAGTTTATGATATAGAACCGTTTGTGCTTTTAACAAATTAAAAAAGAGAACATCGCATAGAAGAACGTAAGAGGAAAAAGGAAATCAGAATTGACATTAGTGACTCAGTCATGCTTCCTCTGAAAGAATTTCATGACTGCACTATGATATTTGATGATTGGATAGATTAATTCATAAAATCAATGGGTTAGAAAAATGACATTTGATGTCATTCGATTTCTTCAAATATGTTAATGGTCAAATGGGGTATTCAAATTCTTAATTGTTATTTAAAAGGTATTCTCTTTGTCTAAAGTAAAAGACATACCAACAAAATGTCAAGAGTCAGAAATGTTGATTTTATACGGAAGAAAGGGCGAGATGTTCATGGAGCTTCTCTCTTCACAGCGTCTTGAGATGGGGAAAAAAATGGAGAAGAGGCGGGTTCCTTCCGCAGGTCGTGTTCTCATTATTATCATCACTTAAAACTGTTTTGGTGCTGTCCTGAAGTTAACAGGTGCAATTTGTTATCTTTTTAACTTTCTTTAGGTTCTAATGAAGTTGTTTTATACCTCACCTAAAATTTCTATTGAAATACACCATCATTCAGAAATCACTAGTGAGATTTTGCAATATATTGAAAATAAATTTTGCACTATCGTGAAAAATAAATATGGCATTATTTTGAAAATGAGTTTTGCATTATCTTGAAAAGAATTTTGCATTTTCTTGTAAATAAACTTTGCGTTTACTGTAAATTGACTGTTCGTTGGTACTTCCTTTCGTCTCGTAAAAACTTTGGGCACTGGAAATAATTTGACAATGTTACATTTTTTGTAGCAGATTTAATGCTTACCCGGTTTGTTCTCAAATGACTACACAGTTTGACTACAAATGACTACACTGACTGACTACAAATGACTAGTTTGTTATCAAATGACTAACCAGTGATGATAAAAATGTGTAAATACTGAAGGCAAACAAGAGCAGTTCTCTTGATGAAATTGATTTGTTGACAATGGGCAGTCTAACTGGTATTAAAGTAATAGCTAAGAAACAGTTTAACCTCAAACTCACTGATAAAACAGGTACAGTGGAGATT
>KN886141.1:72509-95646 GCA_000934455.1 Apostichopus parvimensis
TCTTGCGTTTTACAATCACTTGTATGTATCTATGCTTGTAAGTATGTACGTTTGTGTGCATTTGTTTTGTATTCTGAGTGAGGACTTAAAAGAAATCCAGGTGCTCGGATGTGAATTCTAAAGAAGTCCTCGCAAGAATTCTATATTTAAGGGGTATTATTAAGGTATGTGGACTTGAACAATGGGGTCCTCAGTCTGAATGTAAAACAGCTGTGTGTACGTCCGTGTGTGTATATATACACGAACATGCATGCGTCCACACAATACATACATACATATGTATGGATATACACATAAAAAGAATCATAGAAGGAATTACAACCATTACCCAAGTTACATTTATTGTCTTCGTTGATTACATTACCAAATACAATCCACATAAATTTCAAACTTTTTTTTCTTGCTTAATTTACAAAAGAAAAAAACACACTATCAAGAGAAAAAAAAAGTTGACGAAGAATGTGAAAATGATTTTGAAATAATGCAAATGAATCAGACACTTAATTATTTACGAAAGGTCTTAAAACTAGTTATTGATTTGATTGGTTGTCCTTTCAACGACCAGCAGTCACAGTGGATGAGCTCATTGGTCAGTTAAAATCTTTGGTTTACCCTGTTGGAAATGGTATTTCATACTCAAATATTCTACTACTAGGGGACATTCTACAGGAAACTCATTGTCCAGATAAGAAACACTAAGAAATATTCCTCTTTGTACGGTAGGACAGGCAGATCATATTGTCAAGATACATTGATCATTACCAAGATGACTGCCATTTTTGTTGCCCCTTCCCAACACCCCCCTCATGACAACACTCTTTCAACCATACCATTTGACAATTTTTTACGTAAGTAAAATTTGTCCATATCTGATCAATCAACAGCAGATGAATAACATTGTTAAGGCTCATCAGATGGAATTATCAACTGTTGCTACTGCATATTTATGTTTCTTATGCATATGTATGAGGTCTCAATAATGATACGGTTAAGACTGATCTACTCCCAACCCCAGTCTCTTTACATTGAGACTGTGACGGTGTGATCATGACAATGTTGACATCCAATGTGTATCAGCTATGATTGATCATAGTCAAAATGCTGCGAGGCGATGTTTCAATAATGATTGACTCTTTTTCAGTATAGTTCAAAGTTGCAAAAATGGTCGAAAACAATGTCCCTACATTCTGCAAAGTTTGTAAAATAGCTGGAAAGTGATATGTATATTGAATTGATGAGCAAAAACTACTCCAATTGTTCTCGTTGAGTAGGTGTGTTTCGTTTTTTTTTAATCTAATACAATTTTCTCTCTGTCAAATTTGTCTGAAAGGCTTGGACAAAAGACTGTAAATGTATATGCAAATGTATATTGAAATGAGAATAATTCCACACAGGGGCACAATTATTATCGATAAATAATTTAACATACGACATCATTAAATCTTGCTTTTATACTCATTGGAAGAAAAAAATCGAAGATTAATTCACCCACATTAAAACCAGCAACTTTTACAACAATACAACCATTTGTCCAAAAAGAACAATTACTACACAAAACCAAAAGTAAGAAAATGCACAACACAACACCATTGTTAGAAAATTTACACCTGTTTCCTTGATTTAGTTCAACTTCTTTATCCAAAATGAAACCAGTGATAATACAATACATTAGTTATTAGAGATGCAAATCACCAGATTGATTTTTAGGGCAATATTTCTTACTGTTTATATGCATATTAAATACTGTGAATCTATGATGGAGGGTGCTATTGATTGATGATTGATCATTGTTGATGATTTTGAGTGATGGTGGCAGTGTCGCTGATTGTCCGTGGCCGGAACAAACAAAATTTACGTTTAGCATATGAGGATGACAAAAAACGTAACTGCAGTATGACTGTTGCAAGGCAAAACTGCAAAATCTACTCAAAATGAAAAGAAAATTTGAAGAAAAAAAAAATAATAATAAAGACAAAATGAGATGAAGATTACTCTCAACTAATTTGGAAGCAAAACTAAGTGAAAGATTTAAAAAGAAAAAGAAGATTTAGTCAGCAAATGCTGCCATTTAAAACGAGGAGCAAAGAAAAAAGAAAGAAGAACATAATTAAGAGGGGAGGGCATTCCTAACAAACTTTAACTTTATACTGTAATATGACCGTTAAACCTTTGGTTCCTTTGTTCAGAAGAAAAAATAGTATGCACCATCAAATTTTCTTTTGATATTCGTTCTGATTGTTTTGTTTTCCGATTAAATCCTCGTTAAGGAGGGCATACAGAGTTGGAGTTGCCTTTGCCAAGTATCTATGTGTTAATTATGGACAAACTTTGAATCTCGGATACCTATAACAGTTTTGCTAGTTCTTAACTTTTTTTATTTATTTTTTATTTATTTTTATTTTTGCATCCATGACCAATTAACATGCTACAGCATTCTGGATAATTGTTTTTTGATAGAAAAGTCAGGTTTGCCAGATAACAAAATTGCAATGTGATATGAAAGACCAGTTGCTCATTGTGGTGACTATATGGTTGTTATACTACTCTGTAAATATCACACTTATACAATAGACAATTACAATAATAGTAAAAACATGAATGTAATCCACAAGGCCATTCTTGAGAAATTGAATTGACACAAACAACCCTGCTACAGAGAATACACAGAGGAAACATTTGATGGGGTTGGATATAAGAGGGAGGGGGGCAATAGACCTAAACTAAAACTGCCAAGGATTAATAATTTAATAAAGCAGACACAAGTACTACCACGAGTATGCATAATTAATTTTATGCAAATTTTATGCAAAAACTACATGAAAAGGGTGTCAAAAAACAGGAAACTAAGGCCACAAGACTTTCAACATTCTAAAAAATTTACACAGACATTTTGAAGATTTTAGACCACTAGATTTCAATCCACAATTATCATGAAAAGGTGATAAAATGTCCTTTCGGTTTAAAGAGAACCGACGGTTACCGAGATACGTATGTGGCGTCCTCGGTGCGGAAATTACGTAGCAGAAATGATAGACATAACTACGGTGGCACTGCATCGACCGGCACTGCAAGATGATCAGAGTGACATAAAAGACAGGACGACCACATGGGCAGCAGCGATCCAAGAAAAATGTGATACTTTATTATAATTTTGTTTTGTTTCATGTTGCTTTTGTTATGAAAGAGAGAAGTGAAGAGGCGCAGAAATGAATGATTGGCAATTCCTCTGTCTACTAAAAACGGGCTATATACGAGACGGAGAGAAATGTCTTGGGCCTGAATCTTGAGTGGTTTAGGGCTCCTGAAATGCATGCTATGCTTCTTGTTCCCATAATGCAGCATCAGTCCAGCTTGGCACTGTTGTCAGCATCCAAGGACTTTCTCATCTGCTCGGCAGCGGCTTCGGCAGCAGCTTCCTTGGCCACTTCTTGGGCTGCGGGGGGAGGCAAAGAGGGGAGAGAGAAAAAAAAAGAGAGAGATGTTTGAGTGATGGTAGCAGCAGCTAGCTTACTTTTTGCATGGAAATATGAGCTTCTTTTACATCAAAGCACAACGCCCAATGAACCGTGTTTACATCATAAGCAAATTAAACATACATAGTAACAACAAGGCATGAACTGTATATGAACTGTAATAGTAAGATTACATTATTTTTTATATGGAGTCTACCTACTGTGTATGGCGCTATCTGTATAATGTATTTCCAATCGGGGCTGTAATTTTTTCAATATTCTGAACCAAGCCGTTTGACAATCACAAATAATGGGATGGCTTTCAATTTACTGACGGTATGTAATACCCAATGTATCCATAGATATTTGTTATATCTTTGATTTGTTTTAATCATTTGCATTATGACATGCTCTCAATAGATCAATAAAGGTAAATTACTGACCAAATTGAATAGAGTGCTCCTACTCTACTACTACTACTACATACCTGGAATAATTGTTTTACCAAATATGTACGACAGGGCACATTTAAAAGATTCTGTAGCCAAGATAACATGATAAAAAGATAACTTGATATGATGGATGAAACATCCATGGTAAATTCTTTTGTTTTAAATATCCATCTATAATGCATAGAGCAATATCCTAATGATGAATCAAGTTTTCAGGTATATTTAGAGAGTCGTTTAAATACCAGGGAGACTTTTCAAGAATATTCAAACTAGCAACACTCAAAAGCAATGAAATGATACATCAAGAGCAAGCAATACACATAAAAAACTATGATGTCCCAATTTTTTTTTTTAAATCCCTCATGCATATTCGCAGCTTCATTTATGCGGTTTAAAATGAAAGTGCCTCATTTATATTTTTAAGATAAAATAGATAGAATATGCTGATGTAGAAAGTTTTAAACAATGCTGTTTAGATTGTTGGTCGATTTGGTTACATAGGTAGATACAGTAGAGTGTTAACTGTGTGGATAACAGACAATCTGAGAGTTATCACAGAATATACCATTACATAGCATTGTGAGACTTGTAATTTACCGAATGTAAATTCCTACAATAATGATAGTTCTTCAAATCCAAACATGGCATACATATTATATATAAATTTATAACAAGATTCACAACAACTAACATTAAATCCTCTGTGAGCCATTTCATTTCTCTGAAACGATATTTAACATTTACGAATTTAAACTACAGTCTCTTGTAAAGCGATAAGTGTCAGTGAAAGGTAAATGTTTTGTCAGAACTCTGGTTACTTTCTGCAGCGGGAATTATGCTTTCTTTCATCATTACATCACAAAATCTTGAATATGTTGTCAAGATGTTACAGTTCTTCTTTTGAGAAATAAAATATGAAAAAATTCAAACAAAACCAAGAAAAAAACAATAACTGAAAGAACAAAAAAACAACAAAAGCAAAAACAACTTAGCACACACGAAATAAATTTTACATAACATTTTTTGTAGCAGTCCTAAAAACGAAAAACATTTTGTTCTCACTTGGAACTGAACATCATTCAGTTTTGTGTGTACAACAACTGTTCTTCATGTCTGTAATTACTATTGCAGTTTCCTCATTTATGAATAGCATTTTGCAAAGCAGTTCCCAGATAACTTAGTCTCTGGCAGAAACAGAGTTTGAGAAATATAGCATTTCTCTTGACACATTCCAGCGTTTCTGGAATTAAAAAAGTATACCCAAGGCAGCTTTTGGCAATTAAAGTCTCCTAGGATCATTAATCAATCACCATGAATTATTGATGAGTCTTCAATAACATCCTTCATTCCACGACTACTTGTTCAAAATATTCTCCTTCTTTAGGTGTTGCGATTACTTAATTAGTATTCAGAAACAGACCCTGAATGCAGCAGCACAGTCAACAGTAGCTTTTATAAAAAAAGACACAAGAATTTGTTCCAAACTACCCCAGCTAGGTGAACATGAGCTTTAACCTTTTTATTCCGAGTCATCTGAACGGCAAGCTGCTTTCCACATGCTGCTGTTGCTGTTAATAAGTATTGGTTGACTCGCCATTCTTAAGCAGCATCAAGACATGCTCCAAGTGCTACAATCTAAGATGGTCACTTTCATTTCTTTTAATTAGGTAATTAAAATATATTCTGTGACTGATCGGACTAAACATTTACATTAAAAGCAGCATAAATTCAAGGTACACAGACAAATATCAAAGACTACTCTTAATTTTGGTTGTTTCTCTGTAGAGCAGCTAACAAGGGCATAAGGTACATTTGTGTGCTTGACACACAATGTAGAGTATAGATTATTAGTTCCACAACAGAGACAAATAATAATTCACAGCTGTTGATGTACTGTAGCAGCAAGCAGTTCCGGATATAGACTTTACTTTGAATATTTCTGAGTGCGTTTCAAAAGGACATTTATCACAATCTGCAAAGATAGTATCATATAGCTACAATACAAGCTTTTTGACCTGGGAACGACTTAAACCAAGTAATCTTTCTTGAATCGAGGCTCTCTTGTATAAAGTGATTGATCAACTCAACTGTTTATGGCTTCAAATCGTGTTTCAATCGTTACATTCTTCTCAATGACATGAAAGAATTTGAGGGAGTTTCCTTCCAGTACTGTTTTAGACTTTATTGAAAGCACTGTGCTGGTGACGGTAATTTCTCTACGACTAGATGACACCCCGTGATCAGAATACGGAGAAGCAACTCCAACATCGTCTGCTTCTTTGCCTGCAATTAGGTCCGGCTCGACCTGCCTGTTATCAGACATACCCGGATCTCCTACCTGCACAATTACACCAGATGATTCATTGCCCTCGATGGACTCTAAATCCCTCACTTCATCAAGGTTGGTCATCTGAAGTGAGCCTGGACTGACTTCAATGGTTTCAACTTCTTGATATTCAAAGTCCTTGACATGTCTTTCAGCTTGGGTGAGGTCTGCGTCATTTCTATTGAGGGCGTCTTCGAAATGATGATCAGTATCTTGTGTTCTTTCTATTGCAGTCTGCTGGACTTGTTGGCGCTTATCGGATACTTCAATGATGTCAGTGAGGACCACATCACCACTTAATGACGAATGCTCAACATCTTCTAAAGACTCTGGCAAGATTTCTACTTCTCTGGAATCTTGTTCAGCTCGAGTGCACTTAGCGTCGCCTTCTCTGTCAGCCCTGGATTCTTCACTACATTCCATATCTTGTTCCACTACTCCTGCGATCAGGTTATCCGGTTCATCCTCGATCTGTCTTTTGTCGTTACTGGTAAAACTGTCTGACAGATGTCTGGTAGGAGCAGCCACTTGCTTCTCATTCGATATTTCATCCAGTCTTGAATCCCCTCTTGTCTCGTCCAGTAATTTATCATCATCAGAATCTGCTTCCTCCTGAACCAATAATCCATTATCAGCCATGATCTTTTTTTCAGGCTCATCACTAAGGTCTCCTGCTATGATACCTTCACCCACCTCTCCACCAACCACCTCACTCTGAAGGAGACTTTCATCTGTGATGCCATTCCCAGCAACTCCATTCTTCTTCTTACCTTCCCCTTCTCCCTCTTCAGTGTCTTCCTGACCCAGAGGTTGCAACCCTTTAATAATCGCAGATTGCTCTGCGTTGCTGGAAATGTTTGGTTTCTTTTGGACGGTAATATCGACTGCAATTTCATCACGTTCGTTTTCATCTGTCTCGTTGAAAGGAGCATCTTCATCTTCTTTACGGCGGCTCTCCTGGTCCGCTCCTGAATCTGTGCCTTTGTCTGCACTCTCTCCATCCTCCATGACTTGGCCTTGATCCTCTGAAAGTTCAGTCTCTGACCCCTCTCCTATTACATCTTCAATTTCTTCATAATTGTAAGTCTTCCCTTCAAACTTGACAGCTTCCTGTCCACCATCTTCATCACCTCCAACCTCCTGACAGACATAGTTACTACGCTGTTCAAGAGATTTAGTGAGGACCTCAACCTCTTCTGCTCCCTTTGAGTCCTTCCTCTCTTCTAACAGTTCACCATCTTTAGTAAAATCTTCACCCATATCCTGACAGCAAGACCTAGCATCTTTGAGGAAGTTTGTAAGACCATCCTCATCTTCTACCACATTTTCTATTTCATCCCCCATCTCTTTTCTGCCTTCCGGCAAATCACCATCATCCCTGTGATCTTCAGGAGGAACCCCAAACATGTTCTCGGAGCTACTGTTCTTGTTCCCTTCACGGATAATTTCAGCACCTTGTCCTGGTTTTATGTCTTGACATAACACAATTGCATCTACTTCAGCCTCCATAACTTTCGTAGAAATAGCACCAGCATTAATCTTCTCTACACAGTCCGCTCTACAAGGAGCAGCCTCGGCTTTGCTAGAATCTACATTCTCCAAATGGCCAAAATCATTAAGTTTATCTCGAGAGCCTTCGCTTCCCTGGTCTTCACCTTCCTCTAAGGACGACAAGTCGCCCATCTGAAGCTGTTCCTCTGTCTCTCCTCCACCTACTACAAGTGGTTCGTTATCAGTATCCACATTCTTACTCATATCTAATGAAGAGTCCTCCTCCCTCAATATTTGATCTGCCTCTGCAGTTTGATCTCTAAGAGAACTACTGTCCATAGAAAACAAATCTTGACTGTACCCTTCTTCCCCATCATCACAAGCAGATTTTCCCTTCAATTTTAGTCCCACTTCTCTGTCACCTGCATCTGTCTCTTCTTCATCTTCATCTCTCTCTCCAGGAACCTCACACTTTTTCTCTTCATCTTGGACACTCCTACTCTCACCACAGACAGTTTGATGTTCACTAACTTCACGGGTAGTGTCGCAACTCTCATCAACTTCTTCATCCTTCTCTTCAATGTCACTTTGAACGATCCTTTGACAAATTTCCTCACTTCCGTTCCTTTCAACACCATCTTCTTCTAGGTCGGCTTTACCGGTTACAACTTCCACTACATTCCCTGAACTAGCATCGTTGGCCTCTTCTTGCCAAGTGGTGACATTGTCCAAAGTGTTTGCAGTCCTTCCCTTCCTGTTTACATTTGAATCCTGGCATTGTCCACTTTCTTCTTGGTGACTCATATCTGCATTCCTTAAACTAGCATCATCACTAGCCTCTACTTCCAGCATTTTGTTTGACATATTCACATTTTCCTCCCTATCGACATCTGTATCGTTACTCTGTCCATTTACTCCCTCCTGACTTGCACCTTCACTAGCATCATCACTGACATCTTTATCCAGCCTTGTAACACTGTCCACACTTTTCTCTGGTTCACCTTGACCGATCTCATCACTGATTGGCTGTCTTTCTTCTAGTAGACTTAAATCAACAGTAACTGTAGTTCTCGTTTCCACCGTCCCACCCTCCTTCTCTTCACTTATCTCTCCCTTCATGTCACTTATTTCCGTTCCCCCTTTGACCAACTCCACCCCTGTGTTACTTGCACCACTACCTTCCAATGCTACTGATGCATCTCCTGTAACGTATGAAGGTACTACACCGTCACTCACCAAATTGCTCTCTGAGATACTACCATCTGGAGTACCCTGTTCCCCTTCTTCCGATGATGTGTAGCCATCATCCACACCCCCATCCCCATCCTTCCTTGCCATTAAATTACCAACATTTTCATCACAATCAAACGGGTCTCTAATCACACCTGCAACATCTTCTGCGTGATCTCCCTTACAATCAGAAGGTAATTCCTGATCATCTCCATCCCTTGCATGTGACTGCAAACATGGGTCGCCATGTAAGGCTTCCACATTTCCTTTGCTAACATCACCAGATCCCCTCAGAGGTGCATGCAAGACTTTTGAAGAGGCAACGTTTGTTAAATCAACGTTCCCTAAGTTTGATTCCATTTCGTTACTTGGGAACACTTCGTTACCACTTACAACATACGGAGATTTATCATCAACACGTTCATTGTTTACTTCATTAAGAGCACCTCTAGATACTTCTAGACTATTGTATACCTTGCCACCCCCCACAGTAGTCTCAAACTCATGAGAGTTATTTCTATTCTCTACTCTCTCGGATGAAGAGACATCTACTCCACCTGGACTGTTAATCAAGTTTGGAGAAGGAGGAGGTTCTTCTTTCAGGCTACAACTCTGCAGTTCACTTACCGCATCGCCCTCGTTAACCTCCTCCGATGCCCCAATTATAACCTGATCAGACCTGTCACAATCCTCTGAGTCAGACAGTTTACCGTCATGACTACTAATCTGTGGATCAGTTAAACCAACACTGTAATCTGAACTAGAATCTGAATTATATTCATCACCACTCTCATGCCTCTCTGAGGAGGGCAAATTCTCCTCCACCTCCACCTCTTCCTCACCTTCTTTCAGAGTATCACTGGCCAGATCTGTCACCTTGCCGAGTGAGTCGTCGATCTCCTTCTCGTGCTTCAGGACGAATGGCTTGATGAAGCGGTGGTAGAGGATGTTAGAGCCGTTGGATTCGATCGGGGCCATGCACCAGCCGAGGAAGATCATCTGTGATACAGGAAATGAAATTAATGAATGGGGGTAATTATTACACTGCTTAGGGTAGAGTTGGTGGGCTTTGTAATGGATACAAATTGAAAGCATTACTATACGCCAGACACATTAACCACTGATTTCTGAAAATAGAAACCTTGTTTAGAGATACCAAATGTTTTTTTATGCCCATATCAACACGAACAAACAACAAACCGTCCCCCCCCCCCCCCCCCCCCCCCACCCGCCCCCAAAAAATCAATTGTATTAGTGTGTCATACACTTGGAAAGTAACTTTAATGCAGCTGGCAAACCGTTAATATGTTACGTATCTAAGAGACAGGTTTATCACATCCTTTTAAAACATGAATTTCATTTATCATATCAATGTGAGTACTGACAGGCAGTCATGTGCAATACTTAATCGCTTATACTTCATAATTACGGGTAAAGCTTTTCTTCGATTAATGTTTGACAGGAATACAGAGAAAACTGCTTAAAATTAGACAGGTTGAAGGTATATGCAAACACAGGTGAATATAAATTTTTATGATCTACAGGTGCAGCAAACATCTGTATTTCAAAGTACTGCATTGCACTAATGGTAAATTTCACATATTACCACTATTGAACTAGATATCAAAAGTACTCAAAAATATATGGTTACATTTTTAGCTTCAACCCTCTAACCATCAAACTGGTTGTTGCTAATTTATGTCACAACAGATTTTTCAAGCCTTAAGAAAGCAGTTTACTGATGGAAACAAATAAAAACTTTAACAAGCCCACTAGTAATTTCAGAACAGACATACCTAGCTTTGCCTACTTTAGTTTTACTTTAAGGAAAGGAATAATCTATCCGACATTGGATCATCAATTACTATGCAGAGATGCATAGATCGCTGAAAAAAATCCAAAGATGTCTTCCACTTTTTCTATACACAACGGACATTTTCACTATTCTGTAACAACGAAAAATTAAGCGATGTGAAAATGGCTATGCAAAATGTAAAAACTAACTTATTCCCTGAAGAATCAAATTTCAGACATTATCTGGACATTATTAATTTACCAGGCTAATTGCAGCTATTCAGACAAGAAGATGAACTCCACATATTTTGTTGCACATGATTGTTTCATAGTAACTTGAGTGAATCTGGTGTAAGTGGATGCACATGACAAAGGATGCAACCTGCTACATTAAACTTGACATCAAATTTGTATAACATGTATGTTCATAACAAAACCATGAACTTATGTATTACAAACATTGTGATTCTATTTTGAGCGATTCTGACACAAGCCAGTGTCTAGACTATTTCGTCATGCAGTAACATGCATACAATGTGTATATGGTGTTTCACATACACAAGATCTAATATGCAACCTTTATAACACCTCCATTATTGGTCTACACTTTACCTTAACCAAGTAGTAAAATGGGAACCACGAAAGGAAAAGGTCTGTGAAGAATTCGCCGAGGCTGAAGGTGCCAAAGACAACCCAGTAGGTGAGCCATTGTGTGTCGTCATCTTTCCTCACACTCTCGATGGCCTTTACGCTGCGAAAGCAAGATAAAAAGAGAGAACATGGATGAATCCGAGAGCGAGAGGTTGTAAACGTCTCCTTGTTTACATCTCGCCGTGCCTTTTGCAGATCGATGTGCTACACTGTCGAAGATTACACGAGTAACCTTTGACCTACTGTACAGCAGTGTTGCTAATGTACTTTCGACATGACACTGTCTTTGCATGACATTATTTACAGTGTACTGAATTAGGTTTTAAATGTTCAATGTTTAATCCCATAACCCTCCAGAGATGAAAAGAGACACTTTCTTCTAAATTTCAATACAACTTTTATGTCTCGATACAAACTTTCAATACATAAAGTGTTCAACTGAGGACGAGGTGTGTTGTCCTATCGTGTTGATGAAAGCTGCAGTGACAAACTACATTTTGAATGTTATTATGTGACAAAAGGTAGTTTTAATTTATATTGTTGTGTAAACAGTGCAACATTTTACAGCAATCTTCAAAAGTGTTCAGGGGATTTCATTTTATTGCCCAGACGGATTCACTGTTTGTAACTGTACCTGCTGCATAAAATCTTATTTCTAATCTGACATGTTTCTAAATTATGTTAGGGAGGTTTTGTACCCATGACCTGTAATAGATTATGCACGATTTGGAATAACTTTAATACAAATTGAGGTTTGTTGCCAGTGTTTTTTTCTTCTTCTCAATTTTGGGTTGGAAAAACCTCTTGGCAGTGCATAGCCACCCAGTAAAACCCAATTATACCGTTTTGTAATCAACCATTTTTCTGTTACAGTCAACTCAACTCTTACACTCAACGATCTTTCAAGTGACCTTATAACAGACAAACACTTGATAGCAATTTTTGGGCTTGAAATCAACAACCATTACCTTCAGCAAATTGCTTGCATTCATCATCGAAAGTTTACAAAAAGGTCAGACTTTACAAACTTGTACAAGAAAAGGTCAATTTAACATTAACAGATGTCCTTCAGTTCATTTGTTAATGTACACAATAAACTTTACCTCAGGAAAATGATCAATCCAGTTAAATTGTACACACTGGATGAGCTACTGTACGCTCTCCTATTATCATCACTATGTACAGTAACTTACCATTATATATACAATATATACATTACAAGGACAGGAAAGGTCAAACTGAAGGCTGTGTGAGCTATCTGCTTTATTATATTCTTTATCACTTGACTCATCTTAAAAATCTAATAAACAAGACCTAGGACTGCTGAGCACACAGATTTGGTATTTCCTGAACAAACAGTCCTAACATAAGTTCAACTTATTCTGCAAAGCACACAGATATGTTTTCTCGTCTGAAGCAATTCATAAAATCGCTACGGAGCACAATTTTATCGGTTGCACGTGAGAAACAGCTTGTAAAAACCTGTCTATGCAAACATGTAGAAATGCTTGTAAGTACTACCATGTTGTGTAAAGCCATAAACTACCCTACAAATTAGTACTAAGGGCTTCCATGGCAGACTTTACAGTGCTCAGCTAAAAACTGTAATTTTATTCACAAGCCAATGAATTATTGATCATAAAATGGAATAATCAATTAATCACTTAGGGATATATGTTATATCTGGTATCCTATACAGCCGGCAAATTCCTATTCAAATTTGCCGTTGTGAATGATAAATTTATACTATTAAACGTGTAGTAGATTTTATACCCTTATATTGACTTTATTGCTTTGTTAATGACTCATGATAAAAATGTCTAAACCTCAAAACCATTAACAATGTTAAAAATAAATGGAATCATATTTCATATCCAGCTAATAGAACGAAGGAGTGCAGGTCACAGGATGCAGACAGAAATTAAAAATTTGTAACTTTATCCTGAAGCCACTTTGAAATATTCGCCAGACGCTACAAAACAGTACAGTCTTGAATACCCTGTACAGACACCGACATTTTCCATCTGAAGTAGAGTTGCAAGAGGCTCCTTTAAGGCAAACAGTGAATGTTGATTGCAGAGTGCAGGGTACCATACTGTTAAACAAGACTAATCAGGCAGCCCTGCAATAGCAGTAGAGACTTCTTAATTGCTCTTCAGTTTTTATCGTATGGACAGATGGCCAATAAGTTAACTCTTTTGAGATGCGTTTGAAGGATGGCTTTCGTCTTCCCATTATATATGAAGGTTGTTATAGTGTGTATAAATGGTATGAAGCAGCCAGCACTCCATGGACAATTACCAATAAAGCATACATTCAAGTATCTGTACTCTTTGTAAAGTGGAAAAACGAAAACGACAAACTGAAAATGTCAGGTTCCTTCTTTTACTTTCTACTTGTTCCAAACATGTAAAACTAGTACACAATATATTCTCTTCAAGTAAATATATACTGTAAGTGCTTGCATGTAAGCAGTCAATGTTTAGTTCTTTTTTGATATTTTTTTTATTCTAATTTTCACGTTTGCACACACAATACAAAAACTTGTCACAACGTAAGGCATACCATACAACTACTGTAGATATTCTCAGTCTTCACAGAAAGCCAAAGTGATGTGTTTTTGGTGTTTGTAACTTTTTGGCCATAAATTTAGTCAACCTAGTACTGTTTGTGTCACTATATTAACCCTTTAGTTTAACCCACAGCTGTGCATAGCTGGGACTGTACAAGGTTAGTTACCTAGTTTTGTCCCTGAAAATCAATATCTATTCTCCACTTTAAAGCAGCATTTTGCGTTGGGTCGCTTTTTTCCACCTTTTTGTCATTTGCATCGATTTTTTTACATGTATCAATCATAAAACAGCAAACTAAGATACCATCCAAGTTTCACCCAGCCAAGAGCGTTAATTGGGGAGTAATTAACGATTTCTGTCGATAACGAGTACAAATGTCTCCGACAAAGTTTTCATTTCTCCAAATCCACTAGTTTGAATTGCACCAATCAGTGAATAGTATGTTTATTCATGAGCATTTTGCGTTTGGTCGCCGTTTTCTACTTTTTTGACATGTCCATCGAGTTTTTTACATACATCAAATCACAAAACAGCAAACTAAGATATTAGCCAAGCTTTTCCCTGCCAAAAACGTTAATTGGCGAGTATTCCACATACAAAATTAATCGCATTCAGTTCCCCAAACCCACTCGTTTGAATTCAACCAATCAGAGCCGAGGTTTAGTTATGAGGCGTTGCTAAAAATAGATTCAAGACTTTGCGTTGGTACAACCAGGGAGTTGTTATGGAACTCCCTGCTACAACTGCCATATGACTGTACACAAATCACGCATGGTGTTGTATTACGTATTGGTCAATGACGTTCGTAGTGTTTAAATATTCATATTATGGGCGAGGTTTATTGGGATCCCAACGGAAAATATCTTGGAGAAAAACAAAGTTGAAAGTTGCAAATTTTTCGACATTTATGCCACCATTTGAAGTAAGATTTAAATAGATAAGCTAGTTATGTATGTCGTTATGGCATAGTGGAGTCAGTGAGGTTGAGAAAAATCATAGAAAACGACGCAAAATGCTGCTTTAAATCCATGTACAATAGATATGTCAAACATTGTATGCTAGCATGTGACCTTGTTGCTTTACGATGATAATGAAATACTACCAAACAATGACATACAAAACTATTCAGGCAAGACAATGAAACAAGATCAATCACTAGAACAACAAGAAGAAACTAATTTCTATCGTTAAACTCCTCAAAGAAAGGAAAAGATTGTCTTCCACCATTTGGCTACTGAGTCCTTGTTGAATATTTATCTACAGTGATCCATGATCCTTGATCATGTGTGCAGTGTGCCTATTCCCTTTCGAATGGACTCGTTTTTTTTTACTCTTTTGTATAATACGACCAATTACCACAGTATTAAGGCAGCAATAATAACCTTGGTAACTATTTTTTGTTCAAAATAAGGGTACTAAACTATGTGCAATTACTGTGTACAGATGTACCAACCAATGCACAAACACTATGCAGGCAATTACTGTGTACAGATGTACCAAGCTATGTACAAACACGATGAAGGCAATTACTGTAGACACTAACGACCAGAAACCTCGTATAATGATGAATCAAATGCAATAGGGGAATAATTAAGCGTACACATTTTGCATTACAAACAGTTTTGAAGTTTTACCAATGTTTGTTTTTTTCAAAAATGGTAACTTTCTGTGCATAAAAATATTGCCTTGTGTTTAGCCATCTTTGAATACATATAGTAGCTGTTATCTAATTGGGCATTTTGTATATTATTCTTCAGAGTTAATCGCTGTTCAATACAGCAAATACTACATACATGTTCTGTTAAGCTCTGTATATTGAAGGATGTACTTCACTAGAGCACAGGTGCAGTACAAACTGCACCCCACTAGCAAACTTTCCACAGCCAGTAGGATTTTTCAAATAACTGCTCTCCACGTATTATTACAGTATGGCAATATATGGAATATGTACAGTACACGTAAAGTACTTTGTAAAATTTATATAAGGCCTATTTGTCATAGGATACAGTATTACAACAAAGCAGATGGACAATATATGTAAAACTTTCTGATCTTTTTATTTCCCATTTATTGCAATATTTTCATTTTTTTCACATGTGTCTATACATGTATCCTGTTGCAGTGTTGCAGCCCACTGACTGTGTACAAATTCACTTTGGCACCTGGCAAGATCAATATCTTTACCCACTCCTATGCTGAGGTACTGTACAGTGAACACACACAAATAGAATAAAGTTGTGTATTCATTCCCATTTTGCATAATCTATAGTGTTTCGCTGTTCAATATCATTCAAAATTATTCCCTATGCAACACAGCACAAACATGTACTGTTTAACTCAGCAATACTGTACTGTAGCTATACCACAGTACTACATGTACTGTACGCATATGAACAGAAAGTTTAAAAGTTCAATTAATCAGTTATGTATACTGTATTGTTATGTCCTTTGATTTGTTAATAACTATCATTGGAAGCGCTGTAACCTTGACCCTGTTAACATCTGCATTCGTAGGAATCAGTTCTCATCAGGACACCCGGACAGAGCTATTCTTTCTGTGTGTAGAGAACATACAGCTCTGTTCAGTCTGTATATCACAATTGGCTACCCTACCCAACAAATTGATATAGTATTCATGAAGTGCTTGAAGCAAACTTAAGGACACTCAATAACATACAGTATGTAAGTTGTTTTTACCTCCATGGTTAAAGTATAAAGGAACTTCTTTCCCCAACTCTTCCATTTTGGGATGACCAAACTCAGGTTACCACAATACAATAGTCCTATGTCTTTAGACTTTATGGAGTTTCAACAAAGAAAAAGAAAGAAAAAAAAAATTACGTTTATCCCAAATTATGCTTAATGCAAGGAATCTAATGTTCATATCTCTCTCTCTGGTCTCTGACAGCTTCTATTAAAATAAAGCCATTTTGCAACATAATGTGTAATAATGCGACATGATTCTATTGGGTGCAATAAACTTTCAAGTTCTAGATGTCAATAGCTGAAACACACTATTTACAAGTTAATTCTGTGTCCTGATTCTGACACACAGACGGCTCACTTGAAAATTGATCGCAAATCCTCATGAATATATTCACGTCTCAAAACACCTCCTGATACAGTAGGTGTAGTGCTACAGGAAAACATTCCTTTCATCATTCATGTATGTAGAAATAGACTAAGGCCCTGTGTGTACATTACACGTACATACAAAGCCAAATGTCAAGTGATGCTATACTTGTAAAAATAAATACATACAGTACTGTATGTACCTACATAAAAATGACTTACGTGTTTTTATCTTCCATATCAGTTTTCAAACTCGTCAAACTGTTAGAAGGATTTATCTTTTTACTATGTTTCATTAGTATTCCAATACAATCTGCTCTGCCTCCCTCTCTCCAACCCCCCCCCCCCCCAAAAAAAAAAAAAACACCCTACTCCCTCGAGACTCCTTATCTACACATAATCTTCACATTCCCCCCCACAGAGAAACATTTACAACCATGACCATGACATACTAATTACTAGTTTAGCATTACAATGAGCATTAGTTAGGCACTGATTGCATAATGATTCTTTCATTAAGACTAAAGTTTATGCATTAATATGCACAGCATGGCTTATAACAGAAGAAACAAAAGTTCTCAGAATTATCAGATATGTCCTCTGATTATAAAATTATAAATTTTAAATTGTTCCACAAATCCCATGACAATACTCAGTAATTAAAATCATTCAAACCTGTGCAAATTATATGAGGTTTTTGCAACATGAATGCCTCAGTCTCCATCGTGTCTAGTATTTTATCTCTGCTGGGTGGGGGGGGGGGGGGGGGGGGGGGGGAGGGATGATGGCAACTGATTAAAATTGTGCTGGTATGTGCATACTGTACCACTAGTCCACGACTACCATACACTACTTATTCAACGTACATTGTGTACATGCATAGATACTGTACTACCGAACAGTTAGTTTCAGACGTAAACAGTAACTGGTAAGCTGTAAATCTATTTTTAAAGTGTTCACCACATAAAAAGATGGAACAGAATATAACAGGCACAAATTTACCACTGGGGCAGCAAATCAATATGCTTTGCATAACTATGTAGCTAGCAGTACTGTACTATAACCGATGGCCCATATGGGAGCTTTTTAGACTGAATGAGTTTGATGAACACTAATTATATATGATAAAGCTTTTACCTTAACAACAGTCATGTTTCTCCAACATACTGTACTGTACATAGTTATGTGGAGATGGCATAACTTGGTTTTATCAAACAATGGCATGGTCCTTCTCTCTCACACCAAATATAGAGTTAATGGTCCATCTTCTGTATGGCATGGTCCTTCTCCCTCTCATACCAAGTACAGAGTTAATGGTCCATCTTCTGTATGGTGGGTCCTCTCCTAATTAATGTACATCATCCTCCCGATATTAAGCCTGAGCAAAATTCTAGAAGTTGTTCACTTTTCTTAAATATTACTACTATGTGTACAGTTAGCTCGACACTGAAAATTATGGAACATTTACGGACTACTGTGTAATCCCTGGTGAATGTCACCTTATTCATGTTACTAGGGTAACAACGCTCTATGCATAGTGAATGTCGCCTTATTCATGTAACAAGGATAACAACACTCTATGCATGTTCAGTCCCCTAATTTCATATATCTTGGACACGTATTTCAAAGCATCTTTATATCTTTCTGTAATCAGTCCAAGATATAACATACAAAACCAGTTCACATGAGCTACTTTTAATCTCATCCATCTTTGATGACAAGTAACCATCTTATCGAGGACGACGCCTGTCGCTGTTTCATTGATTTGCTTCACGATGTCTCAGACCTAGATGCACTTTAACAATACCTCGCAAGGTCATACCATGAATAGTAAGAAAGGTGTGTTGCTTACATCATCTGTGGCCACTTTTAGGCTAATGTCTAGACACAGATACAAGCTTTATCTAGTATTATACAAGTACTACAGATACAACTGATGTGTACTTTGTACACTGTACAGTATACATGATAACGCCCTTGTAAAATGTTGTATAGTAGTAGTCTCAGCACTCAGTAGTCTATATATGTATGTATGGCTCTAACTTTCTAAGCACACTCTGAGACTAACACTATACAGCATTTTACAAGGGCGTTATCATGTATACTGTACAGTACTAGTAGTCTCAGCACTCAGTAGTCATATACGTATGTATGGCTCTAACTATCTAAGCACACTCTGAAACTAACACTATACAGCATTTTACAAGGGCGTTATCATATACTGTATAGTAGTAGTCTCAGCACTCAGTACATGTATGTATGGCTTAACCTTTCTAAGCACACTCTGAGACTACTGTACTATACAGCATTTTACAAGGGCGTTATCATGTACACTGTACAGTACTAGTAGTCTCAGCACTCAGTAGTCATATATGTATGTACGGCTTTAACTTTCTAAGCACACTCTGCAGGCCATTAAAAAACAACAACAGTATTGCCACCAGATAATCTAGATGGTCAAGTATTGATCACTAATGTTCTTCAGTAACTATTTTATTATTTGGCATCAAAACATTTCCCTGAACTAGGAAGCTTAAAATATCAAATTTACACTCAATTTTACAATATACTGTATGTACCATATTCTCTCATATGGTAGACAAAATTTCTTCTCAAAATAAGGAATATTACTTCTTAACAAGAAAAAAGCCACCGGCTGTTCCTATTATTAACTCATATACTATACACAAGCATAGTACATCACACAGACAATACATTTTCATTCCTAATCTTTCTGAATCATAATGCTACGTTATAACGTTCATTCATTCATGCATGTTGTTACACTACAGTATTATACAAGAGTACTTGAATCAATATTTTTTGGCAATTACCCATCCACGCACGCTACAAAATGATCATCCTTTGGAATAAAGTGAGACCTGCTGATTACAACTGAAGATCTAAATTAAGACTGCAGCCTACTGAATCTTCGTTTCTTCGCATCTGATGCAGACACACAATACTGTGTACATGCAGTAGTCTACATGTAGTAGTACAGTACATATACAGCAGCATACGTAAAAAGCAGCCCGGATAAATAAAGGCTCAAAATTAATGTTTGGTTGGAGGGGATCTCAGTTGCTATGTACACACAAGCATTGTTATCACAAAAAGTACTTAAGGGCAGTCGTTTGCATGTCACTATAGAAGTTACAATCTATTAATTTTCTAAAGTAAATACTCTATCCAGATTCACTATTAGAGTAACCAATGGCACTTGCTTCAGTGTAATCCACAGTGTCTTTGTGCTCATGATCTGTTAAGTCTGTTAAGTCTGTGTCTAAAATCCATCCATTTCAGGGAATAAGGGATTTCTTTCGTGGCTCAATGATTGTGCATAATTATAGCCAATTTTGTGCTCTGTGATACATTGTTATTAAGTCATTGTACATTTGGTCCAGACAACAAAAAGTCTAAGACTTAGCAACAATCCTAGGTTACACTGTCACTAACGATGTCTACATCGAGGACCTACAGTAGATAAATTTGTAGGTATACAAAATAAGTGGCTGTTAAACAAGTGAAAGAGTAAACATCTGAATATATTCCTGATTATCTGAGTTACTCTTTCACTGCAAAATAAAGTGAAACCTGCCATGTCTTACTATGAGAATGCTAAATATTTACATTTAGCCTTTCCCAGGATAGGCCTTGGTCCCTCACAGGGGTAGATACAAGTATTGTGACCTTCAGGGGGTACATGACTCTGACATCTTTAATATGCACAACTACAAAACAGTATAATGAAGCGTTGCATAGATAATACCATGATTGAGGCACACATAGTAAGAACTACAAATGAACATTAGGCATTTGTCAATAGAGAGACTACTGTAGGCCTCAGGTAAAAAAAAGAGCATACAATAATTTATTCAAACTTGAGGCTTCGGATTCACTGCCAACTTCCACCCCAACCTGGGAATGTTAATCATCATCACAGTGAGCAGTTAGATCCAATCTGAATCCTGGGAAGACTTGGACTTCATCTTGACCTGAATTCAATCAAGTGTAAACTATGTATAATACATGCATGACTTGAAACCACAGGGTTGTGTGCTGTGCGGATCCTTAGAAATATCATGCATGCATATCTGTCAGTTGCATATTGAACTGATGGCATCAATATCAATATAAACAAGCAGGCATATAAATTATGTTAATTTCCAATAATTATTTTGTAGGGGGGTGGGGAGGAGAGGGTGGGGAGGAGGAGAGTAGAGAGAAGAATACTCCATTTAGCAACAGAGAGTCAAACCCATGGAGGGAAAAATATAGATGGTCATCTGGTCGTCCTAAGATGACCAAATTTCTGTTGGCACTACCAAAATCAGCTTTGGTGGATGTCCAGGTGGACAACTCATTGTTTACATCAAGTTCAGATTGTACTGTAACCAAATAACCTGTAAAATGATAAATTGGTTCCATCCTCCATCACTTTGGAGATACTGAAATAAACAATAATAGTGGTAGGCCTATTAATCAAGAGTTTTACTGGCCCAAAGCTGGTGTTCTATATACACCAAACCTACACATCTCTCCCACAGTTTACATGCTGGTCATTCTTTGAAGTTGTGCTATACAGATAACCAAAGACCTGGTTGTTGGAGGGACAACCGGACATAATTTGCCCAGGCCTAGAACTTACCTCTGATAAGCAGGATAGACAAAGCCCAAGAAGGTACTAAGGAAGGCGGCAGCATAGCCGAATATCAACCAAAGGGCTAGGACAGCAACGAAACCTAAACAGATTAAAGAGAAATGAGAGAAAACAAAAACATATTTAACAGTGCCGAGCAACAAACAGTGTTCCATCACATTGAAAATATTACATACTGTACAAAGTTATAAACTAGTTGAAAAAACTTTTTGTTTGATCACAATGTTGATGACAGTATTATAGTTTCTTATTTCGAGTAACATTTATAACGTTTGCATTTTCTTGAAAATGTTTTGGGTACCAAATGTGCTGTTCATAGTTCAGTTAAAACTTTTGTATATGTAGGTATGTTAGTTTCCTACTGTACTCATAAAGTTTAAATTTACAATGAGAGACTTTATTTCAGGTCCATTACAGTACTATCCTCCTCCCCATTCAAATTTTTAGCTTTTCAGGTTATCTCTCTGGACGGAAGTGTTTTAAAACATGTTACTTTGCCAGGTGGACTGACCAGACCCATAACACATATTCACAATTGTAATACACATATACATTACTGGTAATGGATCATAAACAATGTGTTAGTAAATATGCTTCTATGGTACTTTAGTCCCAGTACACGGCCATGTTATTAACTACCCGACACATCTTGCACCAGTTGCTTCAGTATTCACCATATGGAACTGAACAGCTTTCAAGTACAGTGTTAGCATATCACTTTCCGAATTATCAGAATAAACAAATGAAGGTCTTTACATCTACGTGGGAACAGCTGTTCTATTTGTCAACACATACACATTAACACCAGCATTGCGGTATAGATCTCACAAACAAGAAAAGAGACGAAAAAACACTGAAATAAAAACTATTTTACCTGCTCCACACTGAATGTAAGCCTTCTCCATCCCTTTCCAATAATGAGTTTTTCTCACCCTTTAACTTTTCAATACATGCGTATTATTCTCTGACACTGATTATAACACAACGCCTACAGTATATATTATATATTGTTCACAATAGTTGCTGATGTGACAGCCACGTGTACTTTAGCCCTCACTGTTTTGTTCCAATCAATAACATCCAAATCATCCTTCGATCATAGCACACTAATGCTGTTTACAGTTATACAGCGCTTAACTGCTATCAGTTCTAGCCGACAACATGGGCTGAGAGTGACTTTAATGTGCTGTCATTCCTAGCTGACACCTCACTGCTTACTGTGCACACTGTACCATCTATAGTACAGGCAAGATAACTGTGGATTACAAGGTACAGTAGCTAACCAGTCATTTCCCTGCCATGACTGTTCACATCTGATATCTTGGTCGGGACAGGAAGAGGGCAACAAGGCTAAAATTCAATTTTTCCTGTCTCTGATTAGAATCAGGCATGTTCAACCTGCTATAAATGAGAAGCCAGTTTAAGTTGAAAATGAC
>KN886142.1:6272-21137 GCA_000934455.1 Apostichopus parvimensis
TGTTTGTGTGTGTGTGAATGAATACATGCATGCTTACCTAATAACTGACGTATTCACAATAGACTTTGGACGGAATTTTGCACGGGAGATGTAGCCTATTACTTGAATGGCGTCTTGCAGAAATCAATTCTTATTGCTAAAATTACACTTTCGTCCTTCAAAAGATTTCAACGCCGTATTGATAACCTGTAGCATCTATGAATTATGTCGATAAGGATGTTCGGTTCTCGTATCTACTATTCTGCACATCAGGAAGTACACTATTCAGAATTGATCACCCAGTTTATGGATTTGCCAATATCTACTACAAAGATTCCTGTATGAAATAACTTAATCGTAACATATGAGCTTATAAAGAAAATGAAATAGAGTGTTTATGCTTTTAGTTATAATGGCCATGGGTGCCAGTGCTTAAAGGGCATCATGGCATAGCCACAAATTTTAGCTTGCCTAAACCTGTTTATAGGTTTATAAAAATATTTTCGTGGAACTGGTTCGTGATGAGTTGTGTTACGGTACATTACAGAATGAGATGTCTTCTTAGAGTCTGGAAAAATCAACTTAATACGAAGGTGGTCATTAACTAAATAAGGTCTTCTGAGCCTGCTTGACCATTATTTGACTTTCAATTTGACAAGATTGATGACCTTTAGGACCATACTAGGGTCATGATGGTGTAATGTAGTGTTCCTTATATGGTGCGTGCATACAAGCCAGTCAACGTTATTGACGTTGTACCGTACTCTAGAATTACGACAGTTTTACCAAATTAATTACAAAATTTGTCTGCATTTTAATTGTTTTGGGGCAAAACTTTGTTCAAATTCCATACATACGTACCCAGTGTTGGGTAAAATATTGCCCAAATTTGTTCAGAACGGTAATGTTCATAGGTTTATACCTCAAAGATATATACATTTGAATGGACAAGGTCAAATCCACATTTCAACTCTTTTCGCTGTTGAAAATAAGAGCGATATTAATCGTAATATAAACCTTTATAATATAATATATACAATAACCTTATCTGTCATACATTGATCATGTAATAAAGGCTGAAATGGGATCCGTCTGCCACTCACATCAATTCGAGGACATAATGTCAACAATCTAGTTATTTCAGCCTCAAACAGAACTCAAAGAGATGATAAAACCGACAATCTGGAAGACGAAGCATATAATAAAGAAGACCTGGACAGAAGTGTGAAGCCGACTGAGTATTTACTATCAGATATTATTAAACTTGTTCTATGGATAAGTCTTTTACATTTGTGACTATATGTGTGCTTGTGTAGTGTGTGTGTTTATTGTGTATGAGAGTGTGAGAGTTTAAAACTTGTAGTATCCTATACTGATATAAAAGCTAACGCATGGCAATCACGATACTCCCGTTAACAGTATCCTAATCTGATTCGCGTTTTTATCACTTATAGTGACCATGGAGGTATTTTTACCTCCATGTTTTTACCTCCATGTAGTGACTCTCTATTCCTTTTCGACCTAATGCCGTTCGAGTTTTCTTGCATTTCAGGATTCTATAAATCTGTTCGTGTTTAATATTTAACTGGCAACGAACAGCACAACCTAACAGTATCGTTCAGTATTAAAATGTTCACGTTTATGTTATCATTTACCACCTATAGCTGCAGTTATGGTATGTATTACATCAACTCTGCAGCTTGCTTACATGCAGTCGAATCTACTATATATAGTGACGTCACCTGGTAACTTTTTACTGAATCAATTTATAAGACAGCTTCTTGCATGATAGTGACGTCACCAGCAGTGATTGAACACCGACCGTATCTCGGGGCGAGTTAATGCAAATTAGCATAGAACCTTCAAGAGCACGTGATCTTCCCGCAGCGTGCATATGAAGGATTATAATGCAAGCCATATCTTTAGATATATACCGTACTCTTAAGTAGGCTATAAGAATTACTCTACATAAGGATTGATACGATAAAATGCGATCATGCCTGACAAGAAGGGCATCGGGGGGGGGTCTGGGGATGCAGCCCCGGGGCCCGGGGTAAATGCGGGGTGGCGGGAAAACATGGTGAAAATAAAATAGATTATAATTTTCATAATATATTTGGGAAGGAAAAACTGAAGAGTACATAATAAAAAGGGGGCTCCGTGACGTAATTGGTCACGTGACCTAACCTGGCCCTCAACATTTCTGGATACCACTTGACATATCTTCTCCTTTCTAAATATGCTTGTTCCATGATCGCACCTTTTGTTTAATCTAGTGTGTTATTTAATAGATAGATACACTTACCAACTATTCATGGATATACATATCTGGAAATTTTAAAAACGCATAGAGAGGAATGCCTTTCTTCTGTGTGCGTTGTCGTCTAAACTTTCTTTTGACTAGTATAAGTAAGTAAGTATAACTTTATTATATCCCAGAAGGAAATTGCATGCTCGCATAATAAAACATATTTAAAAGAGTAAGAATACAACATGTAAAAGGATAAATTTACAAGAAGAATAAAGGTAAGTTCAGAAATAAAAGTTAACAAGTAAGATAGTTAAAATTGTCAAACATGAAAATGCACAGCCCCAAGCCAAACCAGATATATACAAGAATAGAAAGAGCCTAACGAATGAAAAGTTGGTTATAAAGCTTAATGCACTGTGGAATAAAAGATGACTTGTGTCTGTTAGTGGCAGCATACGGGAGTCTCATCCGTCCACTACGAGGAATTACTACCCCGGCAAGATCTGCATATAGGGGATGGGTATTGTCGGCAAGTAATGCATTAAGTTTAACTTGAAGAAGACTTTGGTAGGATGAGTCAACCGTTGGCTGATTTTCTCGTAAACTGCAACTAGCTTGTTTAATAATTGTGTCGATACGTTGTTTTATCTTCGCAGCCCATGTTCCCACCCCAGCAAAGAATACAATATAACCACACACTGCTATTGACATAATTATAAAACATAGTAAGGATGCGACAGTCAATATTAAACTTATTAAGTTTGCGAAAGCAATTCATTCTCGGATTGATCTTTTTAACTAAGTAATCAACGTGATCATGCCAGGCGAGTTTATCATCCATAACAATACCCAAATACTTGTAAGTTGATACACGTTCAACGACAATGTCTTTGATAATTACCTCATTGGGCCTCAGATTACATTTCCTGAAATCAATTATCATCTCTTTTGTTTTGTTCACGTTGAGTTCTAAAAAATTATCATCGCAATAATCTGTGACATGATATAATCATTGTAAACATAACTAATTTACACTATCATAATTTCATGCTGAAAACAGTTCCCCGTGGAAGTAGTAGCCTAATGAATCGATAAAAAAAACACTTGAAAACGAATTTACGAGGTAAGCAAGTAGGAGACAAAACAGAGAAAAGAAAGTGAAAATATGTACAATGACGGTTTGTGAAGATCTCCTTTGTATTGACCAACTTTTCACCGACTGATAGACCCCATACCTGAGGCGATCTGACATTTCATACCAATCGAAGTAGCGTGAAATTTATTTTGTAAAACTTCCTTATAATGTTCGTTCTTATTTTAATTTTTTGAAAGAACTGACTATTCGAAGAAAACAAATCATGACACAAAATGGAGCTGAGAGGTGGATTATGAGTTTAAGAGGCTTACAAACCTACAAATAACCGAATTGGGGCATTCTTCAATCTTGCTTGATATACAGTATAACATAGAACTGCATTTGTTTGTACACTATGGAAACTTGATCTTGAAATCATATATGTCAGCCAAATAACATGCCTGCATGTATATGGTTCCGAATTGTTTGTTTTCCGTACCCAGGGACTTGGACCGTTTAGTTAAGTGACAGCTCCCTGCATGCTTGGATCAAGTCCGGGTCACGCGTATACATCCAAACTAGAGTGTTACGCTATGGGAAGTCACTGCATGACTGCATGCATACAACATATCATTCCATCCGTTTTCTAATTAATGATCATTTTTACTAAAACTTGACCCCGAATGTGTATATCCTGTTGTAGACACAGCCTGACCTTGCTATAACCTAACAAAATAGTAGCAAATTTATATACAGCGTTTAATGTACGGCAAACAGCAAAGCAAACCAAGCCATCCGTCTGTGTAATTAATGCGAAATAATATCCAGGGATATTAATTGTAGTGATCTCGCCAAAGAGATTCCATACGCCATTGGCGCCGAACACGTTATACGGACTGATGCGCGGGAAAAGGATCTGTTTTAATGGCGACAAATGTGCTTCTCTTTTAAACAAAAACAACCTTTAATTTCGTTCTGATTAAATTTAGTTGACAATAAAAGCTGAAGTAAGGCTAAACCATATTGAAGGGCAGAGGGATGCCAAGATTTTGGTGACGTATTTCTTGCACTCTGAAGTTATAACCATGCCGTGTGTGCTAGTTTCTTATTATAACGAAATAACGGACTCGGGTTGAGCTATACGTGAAAGTAAAGTCAAGGTAGAGTGCACGCACATCAGGGTTGACCCGATGTGACGTCATCTGCCCGTGTAAGACATGTAATTAAAGGAACATATCGATTTAGAAGAATTGTTAAACGTAATTAGTTGTCATCGATTAGCTTTTTGCATTGATTTTAGTGCACATGCGAATAATTGTTAGTAGGCCTATCTCCCTTTTTTTTATAAAGACAATTTTTTATTTTTTATTCAAGACAAGTTTGAAGCCGCAAAATAACGAGCCCAAAAAATGAATTGCAAGTTATCGCCTTAAGTTGTGAACTAAAGTGTTTGATTTCAAAACTGTAAGTTGGCACAGTCTCAATGAACGGGCGGACGAAAGAATGACTAATGAGATGCAAGATTGGAGGGATGGTCGGAGAAATAGACGAATGATTGTATGAATAACTGGATTGTTGAAATTATGAATAAATGAATGAATAAATGATGGAATAACGGTCAGAGAACGAACGCACAAGTGGATCTGTGATTTTTTGCGATAATGGAAAACCAATTCTTCTTTTGTAGGCCTATTTCTGAAAATCATTTCAGTTTTACCGAGAGACTGTATGCTACAATATTTTGATGGTTTGATATGATATTATAATTGTATAGTATATTTTCTAGAATGATTTATACATTTATTTGCCGATCAAACATCTTACCTTCATAAATTCCAAACTATACCGTATACCTATACATATATATATAACTATATCTGACATTCAGGGTCCCTCCGCAATTATTGCCTACCCAGCGTTCCAAGAAGTAATCACTTACACTCAATCATTTTCTCGCGTGGTAACTTATGCGTATAGTAATTAAACTGGTATTACACGTTATAGTCGATGCCACGGCTAAGATTGTGATAAGCAATGCCAACACGATAAGTGAATGGTTAATGAAAGAAGAAAGAACAATTTATGATCATAGTAAGATAAGCCGACAAACTTCCACTTCGTTAATTTGTATTGTCTTTTTTAAAGGTTGTTGATATAAATTATGCAATCATGGCTTAAAGCAATTGATTGGGTATGGTTAATGATCCATTAATCGACTTGTAGACTCGCAGCAGATAATTCCGTGCTCGGTTTAAGGTATAGCGACGAACAGTAGTATCAACAAATGAATTATATTTCAACAAAACAGACATTTCTAAAACATTTTGGTTCACAGCAACTGTTTCTTCATGAGAGATGAGCTATTTTATGTTAGTCTGTTGGAAAAACACCATTTCGCATAGGAAATGCACAGGAGTAGTCTGCTTAGGCTGTTCGTCTTTACCACGTGCACGCTGTGTCTTGATCAGCAAGGTACTTTGACTATAATATTATTACTACTATAATAATATTTAGTGGATAAGCAGTTTGCTAACAGTTTTTGTTTTATTTTGATTTTCAGCTGCTCTGTTACTGTATCCTTTCGGGTGATCCTCCTTATCTATTTTGTATTTGTATTTTTGTGTTTATTTTGTGCTTGTATGTTATTGTACCTTGTAGTCTTTGTTACTTGTCATTCAGCCTCTGACGAAGATCCTGCTAGGATCGAAACATCAGGCCCACTTACTTTTACACATTCTCTTACGCAGGCCCTTAAGTGGATTTTATTTTATTATAATAATATTTCAAATGAGGATCGATAATATATGAATCCTGCATGGTCGAAATGAGAACGTTTGGAGGATCAGGGAGATATTTGAACGGTGTTTCTATGTGACGTCATGCTTCTACGCCATTGGATATAATTGACTACGCAACCCCTCACATGTCTTTTGCACATGTAACCCTATAGCTTTTATTATATGTAATATTTTATATGAGATTACCATATACTGACCCTTGAACACCCACTGTTCAGCAACCTGCAACTCACAAGTGACAAGACCGCATCAGTGATACTTTTGGAGTTAAGCATGTGGTACACACCTAAGCTATATTTATGTGGACTTTGCTATTCTAATGTTCCTTAGATAACATTTCAAGAGTTTCCTTGTCCTTCAGGGCGATCTGAATTGCTTCATGAAACTGTGACGCATTTCCCTTACTGGGTATACCTTCCCTTATTTTTGTTTTATTTTCTTAACGGTAAATGACGTCACGGTGAACATTGATGAATTAATATAATATGGAAAAAAAATACTAACCACCTGTTTATTAGTATGTTACCTTTTGTAACTTCTTAAAAAAACGTGAGAAGCTATTTTCAATTTGAATTTACCAAATAATCTCCTCCAATGTTACACGAGGGAGCTAACCAGCATGTAGAAAGCTAACATGACTAAATTAAGTCAGAGATATGAAGCAAATTAAAAACTTCACATAATGTCATTAGTTGTCCAATGTTTCTATATTAAAATGTAAAAGTTGATTAAGATCATGTTCCTTAAAAGTAAAACTTGGGTTAGATCGCAGTTCATTTGGAACAAATATGTTTGTTACATTATCAGTCATATATATATGAAATATATAGATATTCAATACGCCAAAAACAAATGACAAATATATCGAGAGTTACATTCTCTATTTCTTTCTATTGATCACTATACAACATTGGAATCACCAATTATTACTGTCATTTCTGTATTTCACAGAACTTAAATTTTGACTAATGCGAAATGGAGATATTTACCTTAACTTCATATCAATATCTTATCGTTACGCGAAAAACGATTAAGGCCTGGATAAACAAAACCAATTAACCTATATGTATAAGTGAAAACTGATAATGTTATGTATGTTTTTTTCTCTCGAGTAATTGGTATCATATTATGATACCTTTGGGCATGAAAATGTTTTTTTTCATTACTTCTTGTATACATATTAGGATAAATAGGTACATTTATAGATCAGTAGACTCATTGTGTTGCTTTTATAACTGGTAACGGGTTTGATAAGATCTTTGTACGTTTCAAGGAGTGGTTCTTCTCTCACTTCATTTTTTGTTATGCATGTACGGATTTACAGATGTATTACCTCCATAACGCGGCTATCTATAGTAATTTACAGCTGATAAACAGGACCATAACTTACCATAAACTATACTCTAAGATACATTAAATGTTTTACGTTAGTGTTCATCACTCTTTACTTCTCTCAAAGGGATGATCACGTGCATACTTAAAACGAACAAAAAAGATATTACTTCCGAAACAGAAAAATACTTACTATAACTTACTAATATTCATGAGGATTGATCACAACTTTTTGTTCGGAAACTTGACAAAAGTTGTACAAAATGTGCCCTTTAATGACCATATTGAACAGGAAGATATCAATAACAGTCTATACCTTTCTTGATTTATCTTCTTTAACTTTACGAGACAATTTACAATTTCAAGTAGACAAGATATCCATTTGTATACAAACAATAAATGGTATACATTCAACATATTGCTGAATTGAGCTCATAAAACGGGAAGAGATTTAGTATAAGAAATCACCACGTTTCAACATATGCGGCCCTAAATATCCCGAGTCTACAGTAGAAAAAGGAACAACATGAAAATTGTGTTGCGTTTAATGGTTTACAATTTTACACAAAGACAATGCTCTCTGTAATCTCTCGGCAAGTTTTCACATGATATTTCTCTTTAACTTGAAGAAAAAATAAACAAAAACCTACTCTAAGCATTATCCTTTTCTAACCAGTTGCTTTGGTTTTCACAATGTACTTGAAATCCTTACATATTCTGACCGGCACACTCTCAGTGTATACCTACTTTACGGACCAGTGTGTTCATCTACCTAAGATCACATTCATCCACATCTGTGCAGTATACACTCTGCCTTTAAAGTTTACCGTTACTCATGGAGTAAAACAATCCACACTCGAGTTTCATTTTGATTTCCAGAAGCGCACAGTACAGCTAGTATGTGTAAAATAATCGCTTATTCTTCCTCAAAGTCTTCGGTAACCTTGCAATAATCAGCTAGCGACCTGTTTTCCGCTCTAGATTTTCATTTAAAATCCAACACTCAATATACTATTTGCCCCAGGCAAATTTGAAACAAAATATCAACCGATTTCTGGAGGGAAGGTTGAGGCCTCTTAACCTCGACTAAAACTACATTTTCACCATTTTCGAAACGTTTCGCATTATCTTATGATCATTTGATGCTTAAACCATAGATATATAATTATTGTCCTTACTAGATATTCACAAAAATCATATTTATGAAAGGCAACAACGCACATGAAAACCAGCGCCGTTTCTTGATGGAGTTAATCGTCATAATGCAATGTCAGCCTATTATTGTTATTATCAGAACTGGTTTGGTTTTCCGTTTAGAATTATTTCCATTTTATCTGACATTCTGCAATCTAATGAATTTCTAATTCATTTGTTTATAAACAGATTTCCGAATAACGCTTTCTTGCATGATCACGTGACCTTCTCGGAAATTGCATGACCTCATTGGATATCATATCTCAGTGTCGATGGTTGTTAATCTAGAACAAAGTTGAGGAATAAATAAACAGCAAATAAATGTATATTGTGACAACATTATAACCACATGTAATCGTTGGTTTGGTTTACGGGTTGACGAAAAATAACAGATAGACGGAAGATAGAAACGTTCGGAGTGAATGAGCAAATGGTGCTCAAACAGAAGCAACCATGCAAAAGAGGAGGGATTAGGAACACTGGTGCTAAGAACCATAAAGTATGTGTATTTTACGAGAGTGTCCCTATACGTGAAGTATATTCACAAGTTGTATGAAGAAGGAATAAGACGTTAAATTCGAAAGGTTTGAAAATGTGAGCATGACCTCTTAAAAGTGTCATGGTAACAATACGGAACCTCTAAGGTGAGGGGAGTTTTTCTGCAAGAACATGGATTCATCGATTCATGAAAGACCATTGGTCCTCAGAGCATTGATATGAAAACACCTAACCTTGTATATCTGTTAAATCCGGTCGCATATTCTTTATTCATATAATGTCAATGTACATCACATAATCCCAACATAAAGTAATAAACCGCTTGACAAGTCGCATCCGCAGATTCTCTGATATATTTATAGGAATACTGTTAAGTTGCGTAGAGCTCTACGATCTTATGTGCTCAAACATGTTTTCCAAAATGTCGTCCTTCCAAGAAGTTTATTATTATGGATTCAGCAACTACAAATCATTCCCGATATCTTCTAGAGCTCTTTGGAGTAACGAGCTGCGAGTCGTGCGCGAATAAGCGTGAAAATCGTACCATCGATGTGAACACAAACGCCAGGTGATTTGGGGTGTGAACCAAGTTCAATATGCCCGCGCTTCCCGGTCATGCGGAAGAGGATTTTATAAGATTCTTGAAAAGTGTATGCTCGAAAAACTGAAAGCACCAAGGGAACAACCTAGCGGGTTAATCGGTTGTGAGCGCTAGCGGGAAGCTACGACAGAGTGAGGGGCCTAACGGTTTATAAAGGAGAAAGCGAAAGGTGGAAGCACAAATAGATTTGTTAGCCACGACTCTTGGTAATCAGCATCTCCTACTATAGTTGGGAAGGGAGATGACACAAGTTGGCAAGATTCGTGTTAATTCGAAGAGCTGAGAGAACAGGTGGTTGGGGGAGAGGAGAGAATATTATTAGCCAGCCGCATTGACAGGACTCAAGTAAAAACGAATTAAGGCTCTTACAGTGAAGGATGAAAGGAGACTTACAGGTATCGATTAAAAACAAAGCTGTTTAATTTCTCATTAACGCTCGGGGCAGAGGAAATGACACGAAATGTAGGAAGATTGCCCTACAGGATTCACGGGGTAAAACCTGTTGCAAAATGGTGAGATGAGTTAAGCTGTGATGTATATTATGAATGTTTGAGACGCAAAGTAACATTAAGAGAGGATGTTATAACTGCAGGGGGAAAGGAATTCACATCAATTTACTTGCGATGAGAGGTTGCTCAGCTGGATAATGAGAACATTGTATACGTTCATCAAATTACTTAGAACGCTGGTTTTAGATTTGTTGAATGATCAGGTAACAGAGTGTAGCGAAATGGTTTAATATAACCACCGCGGAGAACACGAGATTCAATTCGTGTAGTTAACCGTTGTTAGGAATGTTTGCATATGTAATCATATAGGAGAAATGATTTTCTAATCAGGGAACTGTTGCGGATAGGAACACTGACAAGGGAATCTAGGAGGGTTTGGATGAATATACTATTTAGGAGTTTAGTGTTACAGCATAGCATTGTTTAAGGAGAATTAGTCAAAGGACTATAAACCTTGCAACAACAACAACAACAACACAATTTTCGCAACCATTATGGATAACGTATATGTTAGAGGATTTTATAAGGACTTGTTAAAGGATTTATTTTGCTCCAATGGGAAATCTGATGTATGAAACGCTCCTTCATATTCTAGACTAAAGACTTCAACAAGTTTAAAAATGACATCACAGATCCAACAGAGCTTTAATTTGCATGTTGTTCTTTGTTCATTCATTTCTTTAGTTTCTTTGATATATTATAGCTGGTCGCTAAAAAGGACACTGGACATTGGTCAATCGTGGCGCTACTATAGGTATAACATACACTCATATCTTGACCATGAAAATATCAATAGGGGGAAAAATGGAAATAAGAAAGGATTTGACTGCCTCCTAGTGGCACTGTGACGTCATGCATTGGATAAATTGGCAGCTCCTGCACATGACTTTGGAAAGAGTAAATTGACGAAAGAGAGAAGAAAACAAGAACCCATGCACTGATTTATTAACCGAATTGACAAACATTTCCGAGGACTTCTTATCTAGGATTACGTTTCCCTGTGTTTTTGTAGGAGTCACGTGCAGAGTGTGGTCCACCTTGTGATTCTTATATCTGCAGTTAGAATGGTAAAGAGATCAAGAGAATTCGGTCCCTTAAGGCAATTTTTCTCTCTCGCTTGGGTCATTCTGTGTATAAAATTGCACTCGATATTATCTTACCATATTATGCAGAAGTACTCATCTCTTATATTTCCAGGGTTTTGCACATTGGTGTGAATATCTATTTAATATCAGTGAAGTCGGTGGCACTGTAATTCTGTGGTGGTCAAGACACTTTTTAATCTGCGCAGAGTATATTATTCCAAACTGGGAACGTTGTGAAATAAATCAATTGAATAAACCTTTGCGTTTTGAAAGCATTGCCCAAAATTTCACTCTGGGTCAAATAAGGTGGGCTGGAAGTGGAGCAGAAGAGACCTAAATAAAGTACAAATGAAAAAAAAAAAACGTAAGAAGAAGATGAAGAAAAAAGCAGGCGAGGAAACGAGATCACTAAAAATGATTTTTTTTTTTTGGGGGGGGGGGGGTATTTTTGTCATCTGCAGCAAATTGGCAACACGTATGGAGGTTAGAGACTAATGTCGATCGCCAGCATAACCTATATCAATTTAGTGATTAAAGATGATTTTAATAGCGGTAGTAAGGTACTATAGGACGCCGTCCATTTTTAAAGGATACTTTTTGAGATTTAACCCTTTGAACGACTGACATCCATCAATTAAATTGTCTGGAATATTTAGACTAACGCACAGACCATCAGGTCATGTCATCAATAGCAACACAAAACTCACTGAGAAAACCTAAGACATTTAAGGCTATAAATGACATGCAATACAAGGTATAGGACAAACGATGTCGAATATATATCATCCAAAGGTGATGTGTTGTTTAAATGAAGTGAAAAGAAATTGTGTTGATTACGTAATTAGAATTTATATGATGGATAAACAGTAACATTTAGACCTGCACTGAGGATCTTACGTCATCAAGTTAAACTTAAAGGAGCATTCTAAGATATAACATATTTTAAAGGTGATGTCATGAAACTGAGATGTCTATAGCACTCAATTTTTATTTTCTTCTTGGCATATAATATGAAACGACTACAATTCTTCCTAAAGTCATAATTTAAATGATAGTTAGCTATGATTAAGGAAGACTGCAGCAAGTAAAGGCAGAACCTGGAACAGAAGACTATATGGACAGGTTTCATAACCTGCAATGACCGTGTGTACTGACACAAAGTGTGTGACCTTGTCTTAATACGCAAAATTGAATCTCTGAACTTAACATATCAATTTACTATGGACGATTTACAAGGTTAAACTACTAAAGCATCTTTCAGTGATGTAAATATTGTATGTAAGTTACCTTTCGTTATATATCTTTATATAAATATATTCCCGGATGAATTTTCCTTTCATTGAACGTAAAAGTGTCTAGAAGGGAGATAATTAACTTTCACTAATATCAAGGTTACACTGGAAACCATGAAAAAATCCCCAAGAGATCAGGTTAGTGCAACCTCCAATGAATCTTATGTAATATCATTAACTCATGTAGGAAAATTTATCTAATTATTTTCACAAACCGTTAAGTTTCTGTTCCAACAGTAATTGATAGTTTAGATTGACACTATGCATGGTTTATTCTTGAAGTTGAAAGGGGGCAAGTTATTTAACAACAAAAATCCATCCCCTTGGAGATATTGTTGATTGGTGCTTTAACAGTATTTATTCCCAACATTCAGCTGATGATATCTATTGACGTCACCGGCCTAATCTCCTTAAATTTGTTCATCTGATTCAAGTGATAGCGTCTCCTTAGTCTTGTGAGTTGTAGCCATCCTCAGTAATCCAACTTGTTGCCGAGAAATAAAATTGAAACAACAATATTTTTTGAGAAACACTCTGTGTAATACTGTGAAACGTAGTTTGGTGTAAATACAATGTCATGCAAAGGTTAATTTTAATTGGTTGGCAGCCCGCCAGGATCCGTAGTTGTTGTTGATAGAATCTACGCGATGTTGTGCGTCTTTCTGCGTACGTTACGTGCGTGACATGATATTATATTTGCATATACATTTGCATTCAGCTGTGCGCGATCGATTGGCTTATCCAATCAAGAGTTATTATTATTATCGCTTTCGGCACTTCAGCCAATCAGCTGATGAGTGTGCCGCCATGCTGGCTCATTCCAGTTTGCGTGACTTCAAAGACGCATATTTTCATACTCGAGAATTCTCAGTTAGTCTTTGACCCGTAAAGACGTTTTGTTTAAGTTCTCATTTCTATAGGCCCTTTATCGTTACACCATTTCAAGTTTCCTCGCATCTATTGTTCTCAATTTTGAATTATTATATACTTCAATAAAGTTTATCACAAGAACAAAAGTATCCGATTCGTCTCCTCCTAGGCCTATAGGCCTAATCTCTATATTTCGGACTTAACTCTCGGCAGAATAATCTCGTGTAAGGCGCCCACGCTAACCTGATATAAGTACCAACTAAAACCCCGCCGTATAATACCAACGTAATGTCCATTGGTCACTGTTAGCCTATACTTATAATGTTTACACGCTACTGTACGATTTAAGCTCACTGAATAGATTAATGTTTATACGTGGTGTCATAAATTATGATTGGCTTATATGGTTCTGCATTTGTTAGATTAGAACATTGGCGTATTCACTAACCTGGACCGACTATGTCAATGAGGAGACGCGCAAAAAATGTACCAAGAGTCATGTAACGTGCTCCCTTGTAGCACTCAACTCTTATAGTACTCCTTGAATGTATATTCTACAACAACTAATGTCCTGATCTCATAGCAACCACATTCCCTGTGAAGCTACGCAACCAGTTTAAACTAGCTCAGTGTTTACACTTTTCCAATGTTAACTGCAGTTTTCAATTACAAACTTGCCACTTTGAGTATTTTCTTTCAAACAATCGAACTGCAACTGGAGCACACGCAGGCTTTTCACGACTGCATATAGTAATGTATAGATGCGAGAAGCAGACGACAGGACTCGTTGTTCCTTAGCAACACAAGTTTACTTGCAGTTTTTGTACGTAACATGATGATAGGAGTAACTGCCGTATGTAATCTATAAACTCTGACAATAGATGTTCGAATAATAGCCTGGGTCCATGCAGATCAAGCTTTGTATGAGAAGGAAAGTAAATCTAAACAACGATACCACCCAAACATAATTTATTTTTCTCAAATTATCCTGTCATATAGTGGGTCCTTGTGTCTACGGAACGCTAATCATTTCGAACTGACAAAGGATTAAATAATATGGTAGTAGCACCTGGCAGCACGTCACATGACCCCCCCCCCCCCCATGGTTGAACGACTGTGGAGTTAGAGTTCCAGGTCATTTTTAATTCGATGGAATAGAAGAATAGAGGGCGCAGGGATGTAAAATGTTATCCTTAGCCGAATACTAAAGCTATGCTATGTTGACAGTATGGTAGTAAAAACTGAGTATATCTTATCGGGAAGGGGTGCTATCCTGAATGTTGAAACCCTTCCTAGACTCCATCAATGGCAGTGCGACTTAATACTAACTCAAAGTCATGCACGTATAATAATCTTTGGTAGATAGCTTCTTCTGCACGTA
>KN886142.1:32930-48966 GCA_000934455.1 Apostichopus parvimensis
AGTTAAGTCGGTCTAATGGTTTCATGTTTGCCAAATAAATAGTGGTAAATATATGTACATATGTGGAACTATTAGGAAACCTACGCGGAGTGATAAGCTTAGGTTTAAATCGGGGTATTTGAAATTCAGTAATCGAATGACATCACTGCCCTAGTTTCAGCTGCATGGGTAAGCGAGCCCAATAGTTGAAATAATTGGGCTAAACAGTCATTAAATTCGGTTTTTCATAGCTTTGTCATGTCCGTGTATAACTGAGGAGGATACAGTGATTCTGTATCGCTACCTTATTGTCAGTACAATATTCATGACATGCACTAATAACCATTCGCGACTCACAACGGATTTATTAAGCCGAGGTCGAAGCCTGGTTTGACTGAGCTCGATACCAAACCAATTACTGAAATTCCACCTCTCTACCTCCTTCCTCTCTTCCACGTGAGGCGTAAATGAGATTCACGTTTATTTGTTTTGTCATTTACTATTTGTGTATACATATTTTGATATATTATTAATTACAATGACTTCATGCCATTAATTTCATGTGAACAATTAAATCGAAAGATTAAAGCGAACTGTTGTTGGCGCAACTGGCGTCTGTCTGAAACGTGTTTGCTCTGCACAGCATGAGACTAAGTTTGTTCCAAAGTATCAACGAACAGAAAAGTTGAAATGTGGGCTGCTGCTAATGTTATATACGGTGAATAAATATATGTTATGTGTGTAATTAGTTAAAGGGGTGTCCGTTCACTAACACTCTTTATAATGTCGCTCATGTATATATGTAAACTTCGAACTAAGTGTAAGAAAGTGGTTGTTTTCTTCCTCCCATCTAGCTCTTCCTCCCATCTAGCTCTTCCTCCGATCTGCCTCTTCTTCCCCTCTAGCTCTTCCTCCCATCTAGCACTTCCTCCCATCTAGCTCTTCCTCCCATCTAGCTCTTCCTCTCATCCAGCTCTTCCTCCCATCTAGCACTTCCTCCCATCTAGCACTTCCCCACATCTAGCACTTCCTCCCATCTAGCTCTTCCTCCCATCTACCTCTTCCTCCCATCTACCTCTTCCTCTCATCCAGCTCTACCTCCCATCTAGCACTTCCCCCCATCTAGCTCTGCCTCCCATCTACCTCTTCCTCCCATCTACCTCTTCCTCCCTTCTAGCCCTTCCTCCCATCTACCTCTTCCTCCCATCTACCTCTTCCTCCTCTCTAGATCTTCCTCCCATCTACCTCTTCCTCCCATCTACCTCTTCCTCCCATCTACCTCTTCCTCCCATCTAGCTCTTCCTCCCATCTAGCTCTTCATCCCATCTAGCTCTTCCTACCATCTAGCTCTACCTCCCATCTAGCACTTCCTCCCCTCTAGCTCTTCCTCCCATCTAGCTCTACCCCCCCCCCAATCTAGCACTTCCTCCCATCTACCTCTTCCTCCCCTCTAGCTCTTCCTCCCATCTAGCTCTACCTCCCATCTAACACTTCCTCCCATCTAGCTCTTCCTCCCATCTACCTCTTCCTCCCATCTACCTCTTCCTCCCCTCTAGCTCTTCCTCCCATCTACCTCTTCCTCCCATCTAGCTCTTCCTCCCATTTAGCTCTATCTCCCATCTAGCACTTCCTCCCTCTAGCTCTTCCTCCCATCTAGCTCTTCCTCCCATCTAGCTCTTCCTCCCATCCAGCTCTACCTCCCATCTAGCACTTCCTCCCATCTAGCTCTTCCTCCCCTCTAGCACTTCCTCCCATCTACCTCTTCCTCCCATCTACTTCTTCCTCCCATCTACCTCTTCCTCCCCTCTAGCTCTTCCTCCCATCTAGCTCTTCCTCCCATCTAGCTCTTCCTCCCATCTAGCTCTTCCTCCCATCTAGCTCTTCCTCCCATCTAGCCCTTCCTCCCATCTACCTCTTCCTCCCCTCTAGCTCTTCCTCCCCTCTAGCTCTTCCTCCCATCTAGCTCTTCCTCCCATCTAGCTCTTCCTCCCATATAGCTCTTCCTCCCATCTACCTCTTCCTCCCATCTAGCTCTTCCTCCCCTCTAGCTCTTCCTCCCATCTAGCTCTTCCTCCCATCTACCTCTTCCTCCCATCTACCTCTTCCTCCCATCTACCTCTTCCTCCCATCTACCTCTTCCTCCCATCTACCTCTTCCTCCCATATAGCTCTTCCTCCCATATAGCTCTTCCTTCCCATCTAGCTCTTCCTCCCATCTAGCTCTTCCTCCCATCTAGCTCTTCCTCTCATCTAGCTCTTCCTCCCATCTAGCTATACGTACTCGTATCTTTCATCATACGACGTAGTTTCCAATAATCACATTTGCTTACGGTGACAGTTTTCTTTCATTCGAATAATTGATTGCAATTGTTCGAAATAATTGTTACGACTTTGTGGAACAAAAATGAAAAAATGTGTCATGGTGACAGTGTAATGTTATGTCTTTCGTACAGTATTACTGTCTGTCGATAACTCATGTAGCCGTTAGGATACTTAACCTGGAAACTGCTTGTGTTTAAGTTTCTAATTTCTACTTGTAAACGAGATAATTAACATTGAAAACAACAATTAATGTGAGAAACTTTGAAATCCTCGTTTTGTGGCCTACGTATTAGTATTTCTCATATATTGTTTTATTCATAACATAATCATTGTATCAAAGTTTCATATGCAAACAGAAAGATGGTTGAATTATAGACCAAAGATTAGTTTCGAGCATTTTCTAAGTAAATTGTTTTTGAGATTATTGACAACAGTCACACACTTTTCGTGGGAGAAGTAGGCCTGCTTGATTTGGAATATAACCTTTCAATTTGACTGTTGTTCGAGCCAGCCTGTCAACTTCCTCTACGTGGCATATCTATCTGTCAAGTCAGTTAAAATCCACGTACGTCATATATTATAGCAAACCCCACTCTTCATCAACGCCATATACTGCAGCAGCACATTATAACCTTTGATGCACTTCTGGCATCTAGCTCTGACTCAACCAAGTGGTCGTTGACTCTAAAAGATCGAAAAATTCCAACACATTATGATGAACCCGGCAAGAAAACATGTTTCCTCTCTTGGATCTGCTGCAAGGTTGTAAAGCTGAATATCAAACTATAAATGTGACATGAAAATAACTTGAATTCTACTCCAATCAATAATGAGGAGGATCGATGGATTATATATGACCAGAACGAATGGGAGACAGCAAAGTGTTCATAACTCAGCTATTCGTAATTAATATTAACCATGCTCGGTTGTGTGTTGTATAGAAACAGATGAACTAACAAGAGTACGACACAGGAGACATTTATAATCACTACTCCTCAACATTGACTAGATCATATATTGTTGATCAGTACTGTGACACACGAGGTGTGGGTAGCTCACACCTATTAAGGGCCGCGATAACACTCGGGCGATCAGAACACTTGTCGTGGCTGCTCCTCGATCTGGATTTTAGGATACAGAGCATTACTCTTACAAAGAGCGTGTGTAGTATAGCTCCCTGCTCGTATAAGGGCCGAGATAACACTCGAACGATCAGAACATTTGTCGTCGTTGCTGCTCCTCGATCTGGATTTAGGATACAGAGCATTACTCTTACAAAGAGCGTGAAGTATAGCTCCCTGCTCGTATAAGGGCGGAGATAAAACTCGGACGATCGGAAAATTGGCGTAGCTGCTCCTCGATCTGGATTTTAGGATACAGAGCATTACTCTTACAAACGGCGTGTAGTATAGCTCCCTGCTCGTATAAGGGCCGAGATAACCCTCGGACGATCAGAACATTTGTCGTCGTTGCTGCTCCTCGATCTGGATTTTAGGATTCAGAGCATTACTCTTACAAACGGTGTGTAGTATAGCTCCCTGCTCGTATAAGGGCCGAGATAACCCTCGGACGATCAGAACATTTGTCGTAGCTGCTCCTCGATCTGGATTTTAGGATGCGGAGCATTACTCTTACAAACGGTGTGTAGTATAGTTCCCTGCTCGTATAAGGGCCGAGATAACACTTGATCAGAACATGTCATCACTACAGGTTACAGTGACCATATTCCTTTACAAGTTTCTGCGGGTAGTTGAAGGCTGTTGAAGAGATGCTGTGACTTCTATGTTGAAATTGATCAAGAACACGTGACAGTTATGAATTATTTTGAAAGGCGCATATTGAGCATTCCTCGACATGTAAATGATATTTCATTTTGAGTTGAGGTCAATGTTTGTTACGTCAATCGTTTACTATGATGAGTCGTGCCGGGAGTTGTTATCACGCTATAGCTAAGAGTTTCATTCTTGTAATTCTTTTATTCTTTATTTATATAGACGACTGTAGTAGTTATTTTAAGGCACTTTGTTTATAAAACTCAGTTCATTTCAAGTAATCTAACATATAATCTAAAAGTAACGTTCTAGCTCCTATAAGTTTTATGTGATTAGACCGAATGTGATTCCGTAAGAGAACTGAAGTTAAAATCATTAGCAACTTAATATTTGTTAGCTGAATGGCAATGAATAAGTTTAATTGCTTCCGATAAGGTTATATATGACTCAACTCAATAATCTGTATGGTAGTATTACTATAGTTATAACGTTGTAGCTTTGTTAAGGTATCAATGGGTTTTGTCTTATAAGACTATATAAGACGGAATAACAAGTATTGATACTGTGATTAAACTGTGGTCAATTAAATTGTAAATTAATGCGTAAAAAGTTCTATATTGCCCTTTCTTTTCTATAACATGCATCAAATTGAATGAACATGACAATTATTTCTGGTACAAACTGATATTTACAATAAAAGTGTGACTTTGGGAAACTTAAAAGATGCTCCGGTCAAGATGTGAACTCTTATTATAATTTCAAGCCAAAATGATTTGTTAGTCACTCAGTGAAGATTCCAATTTTAATTACATGTTTACCTTTAAATGACCTCCCAAAAGTAATCTAGGTCTGACACGATATCCTGTCAAAGTTCCTCCGGTCTACGTTAATCGAGGAAAATGAAAATTCAGTATATCACAAAACGAGAACCGCAAATATCGACAGAAACTATATAAAACTGTTTGCGGCCTCAAATACGCCAAGGAGTCTTACAGCTGAGGTTTAAACAAATACATTTCGGACGTCTAGCTATATTGAGGTTGACGCGTGGAAAATAAGCCGGTTGAGTTTATAAACTTACATAGAGTTCGCTATTAAAGTAAGGTTGTTTAGAAACATCAAATTCAGGTATACCACTTGTTTCAAATGAAAGATTGAAGCATGAACCTGTATGTAAATACGTCATAACAATCTGAGGTGTATTGTTTTAATAAAACGAATTATTCATTGCAAAATCCCCGGAGGTTTAACGACGTGATTTATACAGCACATAATATAGGAGCGCTCAATATTTGGATGAAAACCTCTTTTACACATTTCGTTCTTTTATATTCAGTTGTTATACACTGGCCTGTTTTTCAGCCATTTTCACAGTTCTACTACCCCGGGCATGAATTTTCTAACTTGCGAAAGTGAATACGAATTTCCTTAATTAACCTGTTTGTTTAAGGATTTCTTCGACTTGTGAAGAAAAATCCATATTTCGTTTGTAATTTGAAATGGATACGGTGGTTAAAGTCCTTGGTCGGATGGAGAGGTTATTGGCCTAGTTAAAGGTCGCGAAGAGGCGCAAGATTAATCGACGAACTGTTAAATAAATCGGTGACGATCGGAAGGGTAGATTCAAAGCTGTGAGACCTAATACTGACTGAGGTATATCCATGAAAGCGATCTGTTATCACATATCAGAGTAGTCCTTGTTTGTGCGGTGTACTAATTTAGTGGGTGAAAGCAATCTGCATATCAGAATAGTCCCTGTCTGAGCGGTGTACTAATTTAGTGGGTGAAAGCAACATGTTATATCATATCAGAATAGTCCCTGTCTGAGCGGTGTACTAATTTAGTTGGTTAAAGCAATCTGTTATCAAATATCAGAATAGTCCCTGTCTGAGCGGTGTACTAATTTAGTGGGTGAAAGCAATCTGTTATAACATATCAGAATAGTCCCTGTCTGAGTGGTGTACCAAGGTGGGTGAGAGCAATCTGTTATCACATATCAGAATAGTCCCTGTTTGTGCGGTGTACTAATTTAGACGGTGAGAGTAATCTGTTATCACATATCAGAATAGTCCCTGTGTGAGCGGTGTACTAATTTAGTGGGTGAAAGTATAGTCACATATCAGAATATTCCCTGTCTGAGCGGTGTACTAATTTAGTGGGTGAAAGTAATCTGTAATCACATATCAGAATATTCCCTGTCTGAGCGGTGTACTAATTTAGTGGATGAAAGCAATCTGTTATCACATATCAGAATAGTCCCTGTCTGAGTGGTGTACTAATTTGGTGGGTGAAAGCAACCTGTTATCACATATCAGAATAGTCCTTGTCTGAGCGGTGTACTTAGTTAGTGGGTGAAAGCAATCTGTTATCACATATCAGAATAGTCCCTGTCTGAACGGTGTACTAATTTAGTGGGTGAAAGCAACATGTTATCACATACCAGAATAGTCCCTGTCTGAGCGGTGTACTAAGCAATCTGTTATCACATATCAGAATAGTCCCTGTCTGAGCGGTGTACTAATTTAGTGGGTGAAAGCAATCTGTTATAACATATCAGAATAGTCCCTGTTTGTGCGGTGTACTAATTTAGTGGGTGAAAGCAATCTGTTATAACATATCAGAATAGTCCCTGTTTGTGCGGTGTACTAATTTAGTGGGTGAAAGCAATCTGTTATAAGATATCAGAATAGTCCCTGTCTGATGGGTGTACTTATTAAGTGGATGAAAGCAATCTGTTATCAAATATCAGAATAGTGCCTGTTTGAGTGGTGTACTAATTTGGTGGGTATAGTTATCAAGGCAGAAACAAGTACTATAAACATATAAATATTTCATAAAAGATCGATAGACAACGCCTATATGCGATGTAAAAGCGTACAACGTACTTCTAACGACTTCATATCCAAGACCAAAATGGACTGTAATGTTGTAAGGTTTCGCTAAACATGCACAGTGCCTACGCGTAACCACTGAACTAATGAAACATAGTTACGTTGACTTCATAGTATGTAAACCCTGAAAATTTCCATGAATAATGACTCAATTGTATATATCAAATATATATACTGGCTTTAAAATCCATACTGAAATTGGACTGACGCTTATAGGGTTGTACAAAACAGCGACAGCCAGTATCTGTTAATATACTTTTATAATGTGGACTACACACCAAAACCCATGGGTAATACCGGTAACTTGTGTGGAATTGTGGAACTAACACTCTAAGCAAAACATGTTAACGTTTACGCCGTGCACTTAGGTATGGTTACGTTTGGCTAATCAGGACTCCAAAATGGACAACACGTGACAGGAATTATATATACTGCATGGCTAGCATTACATCTAACATCTAGGCCTACACTGCAAAGGTAAATGTTCCAGTTATAACCAGATCATCATCAAAATAGATAACTTGTATAGTTATCACAAAATCAGGATAGTAGCCTAAACATTAAAGTAAGCTATAATTTGCTGATAAATTCGCCTTTATAGCGTTCTGTATACTGTCTTGTACTTTGTAAAAGAAAATGGTTTGTCACGGTTACGACCAGCCGACATGAAAAAGGTTTGGTCAGCAATGTCAACTTTATGTCTTTATTGCCATACGGCGCTATTCTACTACCAAATGATAAGGGGGTGGGGGCAAGGGGTGGGACGAGCGCCACCCCCTCCACCTCCATCATCAGTCGAGGGGTAAACGTTCTGTCGGGGGATTTCGAACATTCAGTCGGGGTATAATTAGACCATTCCTCAATCCCCAGTAAGCCCTTCCATAAATCAGTTGGTTAATCTAGAATCGATACTCTACCTTTGAAATCCTGCGCACGTGACTGGATTAGCATGCTGCGAAATGACGCCCGCCTGATTCGTGGTGTACAGTGGAATACAGCGTCTTATAAGCAACATTGTAACGGGAGGAGTAGTAAGTTAAAATCTCGAGGGCAAATCATCAAACCAAAAGAAATCAAATGAAATTGTGAGGAGGGGTAACGGAGGTGACCTCAGGAAGTTTGTGTGATATTAGCTCTAGTTATTTCTCATTACAACATGCAAATGACCTTAAGCCGAGAGATGTCAATCAGGATATGAATATTACAGTCAATTTACATGCATGAATTGAACAACCGCATTTAGTGAAATAAATTAAGAATGAAATCCAGACAAGTGGACGATTCGTCACGAAACAACCACGTAAGCAAACAACCTTATATATATGTGACTTAAATCGCCCCACGATTTTCACGACAAGCCTTTGGTTCTTCTATTATACACATAGGCGTATAGGTGAACGCATAGACTCACCACACCATGACCGACTACGACCTTCCATCTGGCTATTGCTATATGCCATATATATAGTCGACGAGAAATCTACACGTGTTGGTCAATGTCAGTATTTTTTGCTTAATCGTATGAATATTATTATTATGCAAAGATCTAATTATTTGAATTATCTGTTCGTATCTGAAAGTCTCGATTAGAAATAAAGGGGGTCATTCGAGAATGATAAGTGGCTTTCGTTGGAAATGTTGGACACGATTGTCGAACAGTAAGACGTGATCGTTAACTATTCAGGAAGGATTCGGCAAGGTCGCTAAGATGTCTCCTTCAGACTGCAGCAAAACCATCGACAGACAAACTGGGCCCCTCGAGAAGGCGAGAGGCCTGCCAACCCCAGGGTGGTAGCGCACACTTGACGCGAATCGATTGTGCCCGAAGCGTAGTCACAGGAACCTCTGATACAAGCTATCTACGGGATTTGCGGCGCCGCCTCGCTTTTCCGATCATAAATAAGAGGGCATGTCAACGAGGAAACTAGTAAAACTTTGAAATAATGTCACTTCCCCTTTACTAGCCAGGACTTTTTTGTACTTTCAAATTTCTCGTAAAGTAGCACAAGCAGCTGAGTGGAATCTGTTTTGTGTTCACGTTGTTTTCACGAAATATCGAAGAACAAAAAGTTTGCTTTTTTAGTTATGATAACAATTAATGGCGTTCCCGTCGACTAAGCTATTGTACTATGGGAATCGATGGCAGCCTATAGGCTGCCATACCCAAGAAAGGTTCAATGTTGTTGTAATGACTGGATGGTGACGTACGATGTCGTTAAGCTTGCTGCGTTATGTACTGCCATAAAAACAGGTTTGAGGGGGAAATCCCTCCGTAAGAGGGCAGTTGTTCGGTGTTATCTTTCAGAGACGTTTAAAGAACGTGTTTGATGTATCCGTTTATGGGAGACATCTTATACTTATTGAACGTTGTCTTTCCTTGTGAAACAAATACATACCCTTAAATATCGACTAACGATAAAACTAGTGTCCACGAGAATTTAAACTCCAGGGAAACAACACAAGAGAATGTTATACGTGACATAGGCTTCATTTATAATTTTGTAAACTGTAGCAAGATGCAATAGAATAACTACATGAGGCTTATCATACAAACGGTCACTTTAAATGTAACTATTTGCATTTAAATAAGAGACGAATATAACGATATAATACTTCAACAAGACGTGTTTAGTTTAGTTTAGATTAAGAAATCAATTCCATGCCCTTTCTATAAGTTTAATCACGTTCCTTTAGGTCTTTTGGGTTGTGCGGTAGGCCTTAGCTGTAAACTTTCACATCACAAGTTTCAAATTGTTTTTATGAAAGCGTGATCGATATACGAACGTGGGAAGGGTGGGGATGGAGTTGCCTATCAGTTTAAAACATGGTATTACAGATCAGAACCACAAATCTCTCTTTCCAATTTCTTAATAAGCAAACGAAGAGGTCAAAGTCCACTAACAAATTGTGTACCTCCAGCAGCGGCAGTAATGGTGCTAGTTTTACCAGAACCCTTTTTCGATCATCGTCTCTTGATAGAATTACGTGACACTCCATATGTTGCCAAGAAATGTACAATTAGGTTTGACCATTTCACGGTTTCAGTGTTTACACAAGCGATTGCTCCTGCCTTAGAAGTGCTCTCTCCATACGACAAACTGTCGACATGGCGTTTGTTAAACGACCTTTAGCAAACAAGCAGTAATGAAACTGGGTGTAGATTGGTCAAACGTATATCAGAGGTCAAAACTATTTGACCAGAACGAGATGGTAGTGTCAATGATAAAGACAAGTAAGTGGGCATCAACGGAACAATGAGGAAAGGGGATTGATTGAAACTGACCGCGGTCAGGAATAAAGACAAGAAACGATAAATCACGCCATTCGTTACTATAGAAACCGTAGACCGTATAAAACAACGCACAGAAAGGTCACTTTAGTCTTGTTGATAATAAAAGAAACAACAAACCTTAGATAATTTGAATTAGATATCTCGGTCATCAGGAGAGAAACGTGGTGATGAGTTGAGAAGTAATAATCAAAAGTAATTGAGTTTCTTGCCTTATTTTTTAGCCTAATTTGAAATTCATTTAAATTAAAAAACAAACGTCGGATAGGCCTATATGTATACATGCAGTACGCTGTACCTACTATCAGGGGCGGATGCAGCAGGGTGTGGCCCTGAGGTCGCTGAAGACGACACTCAAGTATAGGGGGTGAGGGTCCTCCCCATCCCAAAACATATAACACTTTAAACGTGGAGTTGTGCGTTCTGAGGTGTATAGTTAGCCTACAACACAGGTTTATAATTAGGTCAGCTTACACGCAATGCTGTGCTACAACCACCTTTAATGTTTGGTGTGGCGATCCGTGCCTGAATGTAATGGTGTACATGTATTCACTCATTGTACAAATACATTTGAATATTTTCGATCAAACTTTCTTGCACACATCCCATCTTTTTGTATTTTACTAACCAGTGCACAAACAAATTCAAACTTGTATTGTGTAAGACATTAAGCCATGAAATAAGTACATTTTAAATCGTTTCTATCAATTTACATGTATGTATATATGTCTGTATGTCTGTCTGTCTGTATGTATGTATGTGTATATGTATGTATGTAGTCTAACTAAGCCCCAAGAGAGCAAGACAATATTGACAAAAAGGGACTCCATAGTTTATTTGTTGTAATCGTATACCATGAGTATTATGTCGACATTTCCTCCTAAATCTTATAAATGTACGACTTGTGTTGGGGGATATAGCTTTTTCTCAATCTTGCAGACAACACTGCGTTGCTATGTGCCCTTTTCTCTGATAATATTCAAGGTAAACTAACTGTAAATTAAACCAACTGATACACCAAACCATGTAGTTTCACCGGAGTTATAGGCTTTGAAATCATATTACATGACACAGAAATCTATTCAGCTCAGACAAATACGTTTCTGAAAATGTCCTCTCTTTCTCATCACATCTTCTTCTCTGAGACAGAACAGAGTCTTATCAGCGTCTCAGATATCAAAACAAAAGTTTCAAGCCAGTGCGTTGACCCTCAAAAGGGAATTAGCAGTGTGCCACTGTTGTTATTACTATAGAAGCTTTTACACTGCAAATAACAAAAGTAGGGCTTTACTATATTCGCATAATGAAGCTTGACTTGACAAAAATTCTCCAAGGTATAGATGTATTACCCCAGCCGTTTATAAAATGATTACTAATTGGACTGGTGAGTATGGGTGATTTATTCAGAATGACAGCACATGACATCGGATGCCAAGGTAATAAAAACATCTGCAAACGATATCCAGGGCCATTAAGTATGAAGCAGGGACCGTGTGCACCGAGATATGTAGGAAGAATCCATGCGTACTGCAAGATGACAGAAACCGAATTGTATGGTGTAATTACTATTAGCAGATGCGTTGCATGAATCTTATTTTGTCCAAAGATCATTAAGAAACCAAACTCCCCCTGGTATTGCTTTGAAATGACAAGAATGAAAATGAATACAATAAGACAGAGATGATCGATACTAAACTCAGGAATGAATCATTTCTTTTCACAGCTTTTTTTACCCGCCCCCCCCCCTTTTTCTTCTTCTTTTTCTTCTTTTCCTTCGCGCCAAGAAAGAAAAGTCGGATTTCAAAACAGAGCTATCGAATGACAAAAGGCGAACCAGTGAATCGCTAGAGAGTAGCGTTCGTGGACACAAAGTTCATTTTTGTGGAGAAATATTTAGAGTTCACCTGATATATACTATCAATGTATAAAATATCTTGAAAAGTACCGCATGTTTACTAAAGAGGATAAGGGTCACATCTGAACCATTTTGGCTAACAGGTGGAAATGTGTTTGATCACACTGTCTTAACGAAAACTTTACGAAAAGTCATATAACTAAAACAGGTGAATGATATTTCATCCCAAATAATTTGTAATGAATCCAATCACTTGGCAATAATATTGATTTCTATAGGTGAATTAGCTATATAAACCTGTGTACACATACTGAAGACGTAACTTTAGGACATAAACATAAATTTATCAGATCATATTTGTTAATTGATCTCTTCTCCATGTAATTCATTTATTGTGCACATGATAACGAATTCATAAAGAAAATCATATTTTATGTATATGTGTAGATGTTAATTATGTTATGGTGCATAAAGTTCACATATTTTGCTCATTTTAGAGTTCACGTTCACGTTGGCGTTATAGATATTGGTACATACAACGGCAACTATACAGTTAATTATTCTGATTGCACTGAGAGGGGTTTAAATATGTCCTTGGAGATGGGGGAAGCTGGAGGATCAAGCATGAATGTTTAGGTACATGACGTACGTGTACATTACTGCTTCTTAACGTGGGATATGTTGCTACATGTAAGTAGCAAAATATTGTCATACTTACGAGTTATTTTGAAAGATAATATGAAATAAAGACTCCCGATTGTTACTTTTATATAGGTCTATGGCAAACCAAAATCCTTAACATATATTTCATATGGATGCTACTCGTGAAGGTAGCTGTTGATACAAAATTGACTGACCTGTTGCTGCAAGTCGAGTATCTAAATATCATGTGTGTCCTTGCACTTCCTTGGGTTATTTGAAGGCTTTCGACCGATGTTGCGAGGTTGCTCACTTGTGGTAACAGTTTCCGTCTCGACTGACCCTTCGGTCCTATTCCACCCACTAGATCCCTCTAGATCATTCAATCTTTTCGATCCCTCTTGAACCTGCTTCAACACTTCGACACTATTCCTCACGGCTACCCCTCCCTCACCTGGGACTCCATTCCCTTCCGCCAAAAATGTGTTCGTTCATCTTTATTTGTAATTACATGAGATGATTACATTCTCTTACGGTCTTCAACGTGTGTCTACATACCACCTTACGAAGTCCGAACTCAGTTACGAAAACATTTCTGTACCACAAATGTGCGTGCCAAGCAACTTAACGACAAGTACAAAAAAAAATAATAATAACATTAGGACAACCGTGGGCGATTAAACATTTAAACATGAGAAAAATATTTGAACAATTTAATGAAATATTTGTTACACAACATAGTCGGCCTTTTCGCCTAATACTTATAACACGTCACTTAAGCTTAATTAATCGGTCGCTTGGGCACATAATATTGATAATTGATTGTAAATTAGCCGATTTGAGTTGCGTGAGTAATTACACTTCAAAACACGTGTGTCCTACTGAGTTGATCTCTCTGCGTGGTTTCTCCTCCAAAATGCACGAATCTTGAGAGCAGTATACCGTCATCTTCACAGTAGACTCTTGCAATCTCATACAAACTCCATCTTCTCGTGCCTGAATACGTTTTCGATAAGAGATAATTATTTTATCCCTGATCTCTCATCGGCGCCAACGGTTTTCATCGCGTGCGAGAAAAACCTCTTCTGGACAAGCCCGCAAGTAAGATCAGGGTCCTTTTAAAAGGATTTAGACTTTAGCGGACCGCGAGGGATTCTCGTCTTGGTAAGATGAAAGTTACCGTAAAAACAGGCTTTGAAGGCGGAAACTGAATCATGGGTAAAACCCGAGTAAAAGCAAAGGAAAAACAAAATAACTTTGATCTTCTTAATCAGAATCCCTAGGAGGGATGACACCCAGCAAATGTAGTCGCGGTAACGCCTGTTATATTCAACATGCGTAACAGAGAGGGGGTCAATCGACTTTTATGCATATGACGTCAGATGAGAGAATAAAGCATAAATATTTAGCAGTGCGCATAATTACATAAGATGTGTTACGAATATACACAAAGGTCTTGTCTTGTTGGTATCAGTGTTTGGTCGATCGACATAATAATACAATGAATTTCACGTACCGGTGAATGTGTGTAAGCCAAAACAGTTTAATGGTGCATGGTGTGATTTGACGTCATTGTACTTGGGCAAGTTATTACAATCCGTTCGGTTTAGTAAACTGTACGAGCTTCGATCAATAAATACGGTGATGTTTCAATCGTAACAAGTAATTTTTTTTTAAATAGCCGGCTTTGTAAATCAGTATTTATTCTGGTTTGAAAACAAGTTGTGGCCGTCTTTTTATTTGCTTTTCTTTACAAATAATAATATAAATCAATTGCGCTCATGGAGAAAAGAAACATGGCATTTGTCAAAGTCGACCGGATAACTGTCTTGTCGTGAGCAAACCTCTCATGCAAGTAAAAAAATATAAATACTACAAACTGTTTAACATGATATTCAGGCCCCGAATGATGTATCTATGGATATTGGTGTGCCAAGGCTAAACGGTTTTCGTAGTTAATTAATTGAACGTATTTGATGTCGCAACCACATACGGCATAATGTTCGACGTTACGATACATATAGTTGCATTTAAGCCTAATAAACTTAAATGACCTCATTTTAGTACATCCCTTTCTTTTTCATCGTCCATCTCTTTTATCTTTTACTTTATTGGGATGGAATTCAAACATTTTAACTTTAAATTGATTTCAGTCCATTGTTTCATTATGATTGTTCATCATCTTAAGACGACCGTCTCTCCTACTGTGGCAGGGATGAAGGTCAGGGCTATTTATGGTAACATGCAGAAAGTAAATCCTATATAAAGCCCTACAGACCATATAGGATGTATTAATGAATGAATGGATGGATGTATCGCCAGAGAACTTTAATGGAGCCCAAAGGAAAGATAAGTTTAAGTAAATGCCAAAGATTTTCAAATAACTACACCCCCCCCCCCCCCCACACACACACACACACCTTCCTCGCACGAGTACACACCAATATTTTGCTCACTCTCAACGTTTATAGAACCTGTCTTTCGGTCTGCTTAATTCAAGGTAGTTTTGTATTTGCTAAACTTAAGAGTACATAGATTAGCGATGAAAACCCGGTGTAGTTTAGTAAATTTCTATGACTTTATTAATCATTCAGGTGGGTCACGATAGCTGACTACTGATGCGTATGTTACGACACGACAGCCCGTCAATTGTCTTGTTTGAATTTGCTAGGATTCGTGGTGTATATTTTATCGGAAAGGTTTGAGGCAGCTTTGTGGTTTTCTTCCTCCAATTAGTGTCCCACCACTGAAGCCCTCAAACTTCCTGCTTCTTGTCTGTTCGCATGTAAAGCGGGAGTCCCGGGTTCGAGTCCCGTTGGAAGCTGGAAGTTTCTTCACTGTTTTGGATATCCAACTCGTTACCGTTTCAAATATATATATTTATTTGCCTTCCGAGTTCAGGATTGATTATGAGGGAGGGCGAGAGGTGGGAGATTGAGAGGGGGGAGGGGGGGGGGGGGGGGAGGGGAACAAGGATCTTGCTTCTTCTTCCAAGAGTGTATTTAATTCAAGTTGTTTCTTCAGTTTATATTATTCGTTCGACCTATTTTCATGCTCGCCCATATATGCTACTTAAACTTACCGATAGCTATCGCATCGCAATTTGCGTACATGGATAGAGGAGTTTACGTACTGTGTCCCATGTAAACCGTATAGTACATTGAATATACATCATTACCACAGTTGTATAGCCTATATTGGTGAACTATACAATGAATTGTTGTTTTCCCTTCAGTTCTGTAGTCAGTTTAGTATAACTATCATCCGTACCAAACCTTCGCATCTAAACT
>KN886142.1:68286-106258 GCA_000934455.1 Apostichopus parvimensis
GACGAAATGCACTAATGCGTCATATGTGGATTGTTCATGTCATGAAAAAAAAATAGGATGCAGTTTATAACTCTTTTAAGATAATGAAGCTGTTATTTAACTCCCAAACTAATGAATAACTTAACATGGTACTTACCGTGACGTCAGGATAATCACATCTATTTTTGGTCGCTTGTGCCGAAGGAGTATTATTGAAGTAACAGTTATCGAGGGCGCTAATCTATAACACGCCACGATGAGCTATATGCGCGCAGGAAAGTGCTGCATATTATTATCACAGATGGTGGGAAATAATGATCAGTATTTAACCGTTTCATTATCTTATTTCAAACTTCGTCAAATTCCCACCATATCACAACGAATGAAGATTTACAGATTTTTCTGCAAATTTAAGCAATCATCTCATACTTTATAAGTTCTTCAATATGCAGGTGGCATCAGTACTGAAAGAGTAGTGTGACTTGACCCACTGAGCGCTTACGTACTTGTTAATTGACCAACGGAGATCTTGCATTATAACTATGCATTTTATAATGCATAGACTTAGATTTTCCCTGTAACACGCCTTTTTTTCCTGCTTCTTTTTGTCTTTTCTGATCAATTATAAACAAATGATAATAGATGGTTGCTACCGCCGCTAAGCGGTAACGCCTTCTTATAAGACTCTCGTTTGAACTAACGTCATCATCAATGCAGTGTATTTTATGTCAAAATACTTGCTGACGCAGTTTCAAACGTACCGTATGTGAATAGAAAGTGTAACATTGTTTCAGGAAGATACATGTTGACATTCTCCCTTATGTGTAACCGTGCGAATGTCCGATTATAATTCATATCGTTGCCATGCCATTGTAAGCAATGTGGTTGCAATGGCTGACTAACATACAACCCTCAGCAAACTCCTCAGGTCAATACACTATATCATGAACTTTACTCGTAACCATTCTGCGGCCTCAAATGAGTTTTCTCTCTTGTCACCTCAGATGTGTCCAATCTGTTACATTTAAATTGATGGGTCACTGTTTTTCTTTGAATAAGGGGGACCCAGTGAAGGGGCCTTGGCAACAAAGCGATGGAAAATGAAGCTCCCATGTGGGACGTTCAGACCTAGGAGAAATCTATTTAAGAGGTTCCTAATTAACTGAAAGGCAATGTCTGTTTGAGTATTATTGCTACACTCAAGCCATCAAAATCTCCAGTTATTGGTTGCCGAGAATTGAACCATAAAGCATATAGAGTATCTACAAATGGACAAAGCATTCAGTTGAAGAGATTTGTAACGCACTGTTTAGCAGTTAGGCCAGATAGTTATCTATAGATATCAATGTTAGGCTTTTGACCCATCCACAGCTCAACTAAAACAATTGTACCATAAAGGTAATACAACTGCATACATTGGGCAGTTAAGAAATTAACTCAATTGAATAACAGTTCAAACCATTAATTGATTATTCTACGTTATGAATAGAAGAGGAATCATTAATGCTTATGTGTTTCCTGAAACTTATCAAAGTTTATTTCCCTTTGAAGTATGTTACTTCGTTTTCAATTTTATCACCCATTTTCAAATGGAGAGAATGGCCATATTGGAATCTATGCATATTTATATTTGCAAGATTAGCCAAGAAATTTGTCATTATTGTTATGATGCGGTGGCATGTAGTTTTCGAGACAGAGATGAAATGACTCAAAATGTCAGCCTAGCCTAACTTTTACTGATCTGCAACATGATGATCATCAAATGATACAGCACTACACACGAGTCCTTTCTTAATATTGAATGTTTGAGAAAATCTGGGGGAAACTTCACTATCTAATAGTAGTAATATTAGCTAAGAGTCTTCTAAATATTATTAAAAATATTAGCAAAATATGGAAGGTGTCACCACTCCCTGATTCATTAATTGGTTTCAATTTCAGAGCATAATTTGCTAATAATTCTTTGGCTCAGTCAGATGATAAGAAAGTCTGCACTTACAGGGAATATAGCAGTTCCATAAAGCATATTACAATATAAACTAATGATAAAGAAAATCTTTTGCTGTGCATTTTATATTTGATTGTACTCTTAACATCTTCCATTTCACTTCTTTGTATTAAGAAACCTTTAATTAGTATATTGCAAATGACTACGCGGGAAATTTATTGTTGTTACTTCATACGACAATGGTAATGTGGTAGGAAGCTCAATAGCAAGTAACATTATCCACAAATGGAATGTGTATGTTACATGATCTGGCACGTAAACAAGCAAGATATGACTTGTTTTTTTCATTTGGTTGTATTAATTTGCGTCACTTTTACCCAGCCATGTAATATTCACAAGATAAGTGGATATCCTTCAATCTGACAAAGACACCTATGTGGTTACAATGATTTGACTATCTTTATAACTAGTAAGTAGTGCAATACAAACAATTATAAAAAAACGTCTTAGCATTAATAAACTTTTGCATCAAATGCCTACCTTCATTGTACAAAATGTCTTACTATTAGCAAACCTTTGAATTAAATGCCTAACTTCTTATTCAAAACATCTTGGTATTAGCAAGCCTTTGAGTTAAATGCCTGACTTCATTATTCAAAATGTCTTTGTATTAGCAAACCTTTGAGTTAAATGCCTCACTTCATTCTACAAAACATCTTATTTAGCAAACATTTAAGTTAAATGTCCAACTTCATTTGAAAAAAAACATCTTAGTATTAGCAACCTTTGAGTAAAATGTCTAACTTCATTCTACCAAACATTTTTAATGCAAACATTTGTCTAGTAAGTGCACAGTAGGTCTTGTAAGTTCTCAATAGTAATTACAAATTTTCCAACAATTGAGTTCTTGGTTTCCTGACATTTCATAATTATGATTTCATACATTTACTAACAAGTTAATCATCAGTGATGCAAAGAATTTAAGATCTTGCATGAGTTTGTAAGAATTTATGCAATAAAAATCTATGATGTCAGTTGCTGATTGTAATGAAAACATGCCATCGTCCAGCTCCAATACAAACGATATTCCCTTCCACTTATAACCATTTTACTCCCAAGGAACAACAAACCATCTGTCACAAACATTAAGGGGAACAAATGTTACTAGTTTTCTATCATTCAATTTCAAGAAGCATATCATATTATTGGGTGTAGAGTGAATCATTTTAGAATAACATATGAGAACACAAACTGAAGATGAAGTGAAATTTGATTGGGGTCCTGGGGATAGTGCTAATATGTATTAGCTGATATGGAAAATGTGAGTGTGGAAGGGGAATCACAATAGAAAGATTGAAATATGTCAGACTACATTAAATGTTATCTCTTACTTTCCACGTTACACAATGACATTAACATTTTTCTATCTGAGAATTTAGTTTGTAACTTTTTCGGTTAGATTAGAAAGTGAGTACTTATCATAACTTCAAGCAAGAAATTTGATAATTATGCAATAATTGTTGCTAAGTCTAACCATTACACATGTATATGTTTACATTATATGACTGTTTTTGCTGATTATACATGCACAGAATATTGCACAAGGAATCAAGCTGCAATAAACCTGAAAATTTCAATTTGTTTTGTGACCTGCAGGACTAAACCTTCTTTAATGAAAATTAGTCGTTAAATATATAAAGTACTTTACTTGTTATGTTCAAACAACTGTATTCTGTTGACGAAATATGATGCTAGATACAAACCAGGATGATTTTTAAGGCAGGTTGTGTTATAATAATTCACTGGATTGAAATTAGACCAGGTTGTTTCTAGAAATATTAAACTGAATCACCAAAGTACACTCATGGTTCATTCTTCATAGTGTAAACTAACCAATGATTATCTTTTCCCTTCATATTTTAACACTACATACTCTTGACAGTCATAAACAGGTCTTTATATTTGTAATTCTATAGCATATTTGAAATGTTAACAACTGAAACACAGTCTAACCTCTTGGATTTAACTTGTGCTCATTATTTTGTATGATTGTCTTTTTTGTGTTGCAGAGTTGTAGAATGAACAAAGTATTGCATACAGTTCATGTAAACTATTTCATAACACCACCATTATTTCTGCATGGAGTTCATAGCTTGGCATTGTATATACACCTGTATGCATTGGGCACTGAACCTGTATGCATTAACACATGGATGGTTTGGACACGTCCACCTAACCAATGAGGTTAGGAGAGCCATTTCTATATTAACATACAGCATGTTCCAGACAGCTCTGATGGTGATAGAGAACATTTGACTTTGAAATTTAAGGAAACTGATGTCTTATTGGTTGGGTCCTTGTTCAGCTCTAAGCCAGTTCAGATTTATTTTCAAGAACTTTTATACAAATCTGGCTCAAGTAGGAGTGATGCACCAACATATCTTCAAAGCAACACTAAGTTGATAGTGAGTTACCATGCCTGCTGGAGGATAAATCAGTCACTACTGTGACAGAGTTGTTGCATTTTGGATGCTTGTGTTATAGTGCAGTTTAGGAATGCGACCATCGCTAAAGTAGTCCAAAGATGTCTGAACTTCTTATTGAAGAAACTGCAACATGAAGGTGTTCTTACTCCTCAAGTGCATTCCTTTCTCTTGATCAGGCTTCTGTCTTATATCTTGTCAATCAAAGTATAAAACATGCCAATCCCTTCCAAACTGCCATTTTTAATGGATATTTAGAAATGAAATGATGTTCAATACCAGTCTGCATCTTCCATGGGCGTCCGACTCATGATGAGAGACCAGAGGTAAAACATACCGCACAATGTCATCTGCATCACTCTAAACAATCGCACATCTCCCAAAAGTACCCAGTTTCTTACATCGATGTTAAAAAGCACAGTGTTCATTGGATTAACTGAACTTTCAATGTTGTAAACTACCAGTTGCGTATAGACAAAGAACATTGTCAGTTTGAGAGGCAGGGATGATGCTGAAGTGGTCTCTTTCTTGTTATGAGTGCTGCAACAGTAACTGCTAATGTCATCTTCATCCTCTGAGTCTGCCATAATACTCCAAGAATCCTCCTCTTCTTTAGAAAACTGCAAAAATCAACAGGAAATATTTCCCTCCAAACATTAAATTCTCTTTTAACAAACATTACTGTAGTTACTATTTTTTTTTTATAGAATGGCTGTTGATAGAGTCAAATGGATATACCGAACACATGCCAAGTATGTGTTATATTCAGGTGTTAGAGTGGTTGATGTTGAAACAAATACTGAAGGAGCTGAAATGCCCACAACGTCAAACAAAGTTAGGCATATAAAAATGAATTGGTTTCTTTGAAGATGGCTCATGTAAGTATATACTTGACATCCAGGGATTAATTAATCTGGTATCGCTTACACAGCAAATGATATGCAAAATCAAATAGTCAGATTGCCACACACCTGCAATATGCATACATGGCAGGGTTTTTTATCACTTCTTATCATAACTAAAAATGTATAAACCTGATGAGCGCTACACAACATGTGAACACCGAATTATTCTCTGTCATCCATAGAAACATCCACAGATCATGCAAAGTTCCACTTCTGTCAAGTTGCATCGAGCACCTTACCTATGATATTTACAAAACAATTCTGACTGACAGTCAGCTTACAGATTGTAAAAAGGTGTGACAACAGTCTTTTTCTTTTTTACCAACATTGCTGCTTGTAACATCCATGTACAGTACAGCATACTCTGTTGTGTTGAACCAACCCAGATAATATCTACAGTATGATTTGATTGGTATTGTTTATGGTCTCAGTTTGAGTACCTTGTATTTTAAGTAACATTACGAACACATAAACAGAGTGTAAAGTATTAGATACCAACTTCAAAGCTGCGGTGCTTAATGTAACTTGCAAACGTTGTTTGTTCCATGAGTGAGAGTGAAGAGAATCATGGTTTTATTACTTATTGTAGAGCAAAGACAGAATTGTAACGTTCATACTAGCTTCAGTTTCCACCATATGTGCATTCTTTATGGGAATTTTCGATGTTCATCCACAGCATCAAGAACTGCTCATAGCTCATTCCCAAATCTTTTACCACATCATTAAATGATATGGGGTGGATAATGATTATTTACAAAATATGCTGGAAATTGAAATGAATTGTCAACATTGCAATTGCAAGGAAGCTTTCAGATTAATCAAAGCAGGAGGATGTAAGGGAGTTTTCAATGCATAAATATGACAACGCATCCCCAACTTCAGGGCAGAAAAATAAACAAAATCGCAGGGAAAAGTCAGGACAGAAATCTCAAGGAAAAGGCAAGGTAAGAAATATGGCAGGAGAGAATTCAAACATGTAGTTGATTTACAGTTCCCCTGTACTTCCATGACACTTAGGTCACTGCAACAGCATTCCTAATAGTCATTATTTATCGATTCTAACACTAATTTGCTTAGCTCTGAAGAAGCGATTCATCATCGTTAGATGATACGTGCTTCCTGTCAAACGACAGCACAAGCAAGGCTTAGGAGCTCGCCAAACAGTTACATAGACATCCTGCGCCTGCTATGTTATGTAAACTGATTACTTCAAGCCCAAGAAATGTTTATTATTACAAATTGTCAAAGGTAAAACAAAGCCAGAGGCTGAAAATAAGCATTCTTAACTTTTTTTTGGTGAATACATGATGATTTACTGATTTTCCCATTGTGATGTGTAAATGTGATTAATTCACTGACAGTTTATATTTGATGTTCATGAAACACTATACAAATGAATTATTTTCTGTATTATTCAAACTTGAATTGAAATCCCACTTGAAATGAAATGAAACTTGATTTACCATACTGTATGTACAAAGATGTCACTAGAGTGTAGGCATTTTTTGAAAGTTACTGGTAAGGAAGCTTTTTATAGTTGACTGTGCTTTACCTTACATGATTTGCTTTCACCAGAGGGTCTGTCATGTTACAGATGGAGAACATTGAAACATTGTACAACTTGCAATCTAATTGTGTCACAAAACACTAACTCTCATATAAAGTTCTATTTCAAATTTCTTCAGCTACAGGACTATTGCAGTTCCAATAGTTTTCCTTTTATGCCCAAATCACTTTTAAAACTCACGAAAAAAAAATGAAATAGCATTTTGATGAGGCCTTCAATTCAGTGAAGCTTTCAATTTATGAATGCAACTGATCAAGTTTTTAAATCGGGCCATAACTCAGGATTTAGCTGGATCCTTAACAGCATTCGGCCGGATAAAATTAGGCATTTGCACTGATAACATCTCGCTGGACCAGGTTTTATCAAGAGAAAAATAAATCACTAACAAAAAAGTAGAGGAAAACTTCTCTTCCCTTATCACAGCATGCAAAGAATATGCTTGAAAGGGTAAATTTAATGTAGGAATCAGATTTTGCTTACATTGATTTCTGTTCTTGTTTCCACTTATTTTGTGGCCATTTTTTATGTAGTTAAAAATAGAAGCAATAATTATTAGGAATTATAATTTAGCCTTGAAATATGTGGAGTGCCCTCAAAAATGAAAATATCTTGGATGTGTACCTTTGTATTGTAACAGTACGGATTAAATACTAATGAAAACACATTGAATCCTTCTGGAGAGTTAAGAAAATATGAATGCGTATTTAATGGGGTGTAAGTATTTAAGAGGTAATGGAATAATGAAGTTCCAAGAGCAGCTCAAACCCCTCAGAATGCTTGTGCATCTTTCCCTACTTTTGACAAGTTTTACTAATTTTGGAAAGATTTTCTTCTTCATTTAAATTAACCATCTTCTTAAGAAATCAATGCTGGCAGATGGTCAGCTTTCAATTATCCCTATTTGAACTTGAGTGCAATGACAGCTATTGTAAGGGAAAACTTCAACTATTGCACATTGTTTGGTGAACTGGACATTCCTCTATACACTGCACATGGTAATATATGCTGCAAATTGCTCTGTGCACTGGACATTTCTCTGTGCACTATAAATGGCCATATAACCTGTACCACATTCTATACACTACAAATTATTCTATATCTTGTAAATTATGTATGCCACGACTGCAGCATTTGCATAACCACTGCACATGGCTCTGTGTGCTGTACATGTTGCTATATAAGGTGTATTATGGTTTATCTTGCACATTGCTCAATACATTACATTCAGCAATCCATGTTGGACATTTGCTCTTTATACTGCACACATTGTTCTCTACACTGCACATATTGTTCTCTACACTGTACATTGTTCTCTACACAGCACACATTGTTCTCTACACTGCAAATTGCTCTCTATAATGCACATTATGTTCTCTACACTGCACACAATGTTCTCTACACTGTACTTTGTTCTCTACACTGCAAATTGCTCTCTACACTGCACATTATGTTCTCTACACTGCACATATTGTTCTCTACACTGTACATTTCTCTCTACACTGCACATTGTTATGTACACTGTACATTGTTCTCTACACTGTATGTTGTTCTCTACACTGCACATTGTTCTCTACACTGTACATTGTTCTGTACACTGTACATTGTTCTCTACACTGTACATTGCTCTATACACTGTAAATTGCTCTCTACACTGTACATTGTTCTCTACACTGCACATTGTTCTCCAACCTGTACATTGCTTTCTACACTGTACATTGTTCTCTACACTGTACATTGTTCTCTACACTGTACATTGTTCTGTACACTGTACATTGTTCTCTACACTGTACATTGCTCTATACACTGTAAATTGCTCTCTACACTGTACATTGTTCTCTACACTGCACATTGTTCTCCAACCTGTACATTGCTTTCTACACTGTACACATTGTTCTCTACACTGTACATTGTTCTCTACACTGTACATTGTTCTCTACATTGTACACTGCTCTATAACCTGCATATATTGCTCTGGATACACTGTACATTACTGCTGTATACATTGAAATACACTGAGACATATCAGATTCACAAGCACAATGCGTATGTGATATACAAATCCCAGCATTCATTATCCATTAAAAAATGTTCCTTCAAGTCGTCACTTCTTAATGATTCTGTACTTTTTCTTCCAATATTTGTGCTATTTTCTTCACAAAACATTAATTTCGGCCATAAACGTTGATAGTGCCACAAATGCATAGGTGATAAATCAGACAATCGGACAGATGTTAAACATTCGCTAAAATAAATGTCTTATTTAGAAAATTACCAGTGATATTTTTCCATCCAAAATGACTATTAAGGATGCATGGCAGTAAAAAGCTTTCTCCATCTTTGCTAACGGAGAAAGATATCAAGAAAGACACTCCTTTTCAGTTAAAGGTGTAAGCTGGTACATTAATCATCTCCGATGTGTCATTAGAGAAGTTGCGCTGTCACTCGACCGGGTACCAATTCAAACTTACAGACGAAAAGAGAAACAAGTTTGTAGAATGTTTGTTTATATTGAGGTTCACACGTCTTCCAGGTCCATGAAATGTTTCATGAATTACTGATGGAGAATGTGTCTGATTTTCTTGGGCAAAATGGGATATTTCACTGTTAAAAGCGGTAACAGTCAATTTGGAAAAGAGAATGGAGCCATCTGTCAAACTCAAGACAATGTTTTATCACACCTGGCATTACAACTGGCACATCAAAGGCTTTCATCCGGTTGCAAATCAATCAGGATGGGAGAGTACATTGGTTAGTGCACCCCTTTTAATATATTGACTCTGCTTCACTAGAATCTTTGATATTCTGCCAGGGGTTCACTGTTCATATTGGCTGTCATAGATGGTATATACATTACCAATCACCCCACCAAGCCAGAGGTTCACTGTTCATGTTGGCTTTCATAGATGGTATATACATTACCAATCACCCCACCAAGCCAGAGGTTCACTTTTCATGTTGGCTTTCATAGATGGTATATACATTACCAATCACCCCACCAAGCCAGAGGTTCACTGTTCATGTTGGCTGTCATAGATGGTATATACATTACCAATCACCCCCACCAATCACCCCCACCAAGCACACATTGAAAGACTGCCAACCACCTTAAAGAACACAAGGCGATGCACATCTCGAATACCGTCAACTTTGTTGTGCAGTAATTATTGAAAATGTACAAAAGAGAAAACAGTAGTTTGAAACAAACTGCTGACCATCGTATTTTGCACATGGATCTAGTTTTTGAATTCTAAGTTGACTTTGCTTGACCTGAAATGGACCTTTGTTTCTGGCTCCAAAGCAATTTTCCTTTTTTCTTGCACTTATCTAATGGAGAACAATTGAAAACATCTACCATCCTAACAAATGTATTGTGATATCCGCTTTATGATAAACAGCTATCCCTCCAAACACTGTCTCCATAGTGCCTTATAAAATATCAGAATGGTAACCATGTGATACAATACACCTTCACTACACAATAAACTTGATAACACCCTTACATTAAATAGTATATCAGCATGGAGAAATCGGTATGAGAGCAAACGTCTAATGTGAGAGTACTTTTTATTAATATAAAGTCATTTGTACATGAGCAATAGAGAGAAGTCAAGTTGGATGTTCATAAGGTCTAATGTGACAGACTATAAACAATAAACACATTTGTACCTAACGCAACCTCAAAGGAACAGTCAAGTTGGATGTTCATAAGGTCTAACGTGAAAGTACTTTAAACTACATACAATAAACTCATTTCTACCTGAAGCAACCTCAAAAAACAGTAAAGTTGGATGTTCATAAGGTCTAATGTGACAGACTATAAATAATAAACTCATTTGGACCTAAAGCAACCTCAAAGGAACAGTCAAGTTTGATGTTCATAAGGTCTAATGTGACAGACTATAAATAATAAACTCATTTGGACCTAAAGCAACCTCAAAGGAACAGTCAAGTTGGATGTTCATTAGGTCTAACGTGATAGTACTTTAAACTATAAACAATAAACTCATTTCTACCTCAAGCAACCTCAAAGGAACAGATGACCCTCTACAAATCTCCCTGGCAAAGACAGATCAACCAGGACAGTAAATCCAAAGTAATTTGTTTGCTTTCATGATTTAGTTTGGATGATATGTGTTCTCCTGTCCTAGATAAACAATTATCACTCTTTTCATTCGTTGCTTTAAGAGGAACTGGAGTTTGAGCTTGCAACTGTTGTTTTCTTACATACTGAAAGTCTCACTTCACATTACAATCTTCATTTATGTGAAAATATTCCAATATGCATAAGATTCTAAAGTACAAAAATATCTGATTTGTTCAAAAATTAAGTTGGATTTTACAGCCTTGAAGAGCTAAAGAGTTGGTGAGCTCTTTTCTACTCATTCTACGTGCCAGAAATACACATGCACCCTTTGAGCTCATTGCACTAGTACTGTAATGCCAACAGTCATGGCAGTCTTTGTGTTACTTGTCCATGCTGAAACTATTGCACTCCAAATTTGGCAGAGCAAGCCACGTGTATTAATGCTGCATTGCTAATAAGACTTCAGACATACAAAATCTGAATGTATTCTCTTTTAAAATCGTTCCATGTTTGGCCATATTGTAACATTATCAGAGATGTATAGTTAGTAGTTACCGTAGCAAGAAAGGTCTTATTTTGTATTTTCAATTTTTTTTATACTTTTGTCTCATGTTCTGTTGTTTATCACCTCCAGACACTTGAACCACTTGAATCAAGGCTTGCTGTTTTCTTTCACGAAAATTCACATTGACACTTTGAAATTAATTTGTCAGAAGCTCAAGAAAGTAAAAAGGAAGGTATAGTAGATATATAGTAGATGGAATCTCACCTGATAAAATTTAGTGATGACAAGCCCTACGTAGTTCAAATAAACCATATATACTTATGGAACTATAGTGTTTGAAGGGTTTTCACACTCTGACCAATGTGACCTATGAACTCCACCAAAACTAGAGAGTGTGAATTAAAGCTTCGCATCATAAATTTATACACCACATATGCCTCCTTATAGGTCTGGCCTTATGTTAACCAAAACCAGGGCAAAGTTTTTGTTGGTCAACAATCAAATTTCTGTAAGGAAGACCAAAATAAACTTTAGCGAATGTACAGTGGATGAGTAGTAAATCAAATTCAGATGGTGTTATAACTATGTAAACCCCAATTAAATTGGTATCACGCTCCATCACTCTGGACATACTGACATAATACAAAAATAGTGACCAGGCCCTTGATCCACCCGAAGGGAAGTTTTACCTCGAAGCTGGTGTTCTAATCAACAAACCTACATATCTCTCCTACGTTGTACTTGACAAAGTCATTCTTAGATATTTTGGTTGCATACTTTGACCACCAAATTTTCTGTTTGGACAACCAAAACGAAAGACTTGAAAACCAGAAAAAAATTTTTAAATTTGCCCTGACCTTTGACCTTACTGTACCTAAAATTAAGAAAAACAAACCCCCAAAATATAGGGTTCTTGTATTCAATGACTTCTGCATGGTACCCCTTAATGTGGAATGACACATACTGTACATGACTTTCACAATATCTGTAATATGTTAAAAAAAATACTGTCAATAGGTCATAAATGAAAAGTCCCTTTCTTACAACTGGAGAAGTATGAGCTGTTAAGAAGCTAATTGACTTTTGTAACCATTGCCATAATACCCTAGCCCCCCCCCCTCCCACCCATTTCAGACTTTCTTGTCAATTATCTGCATCTTCGACATCTAGAAACACATATCGATCAATAGTACTGTACTTGACAAAATCTGGAAAGATTGTCCGGCCTGTGTTTGATTTGTCATGGATTGACCCCCAAATAAAAGAGTTCCTCTCCTTAACATAGCATGCTTACAAAGTTTGCACACTATAACCTCTACAAACTTCACAGGACCTTTAACAAAACTAAACAGGGTATCTGCTGAGAATGTGACTTAAAATGCCAAGTACTGTACATGATCCGCACAAGGTATTTACATTGACAATCTCCAATAATCCTTGACCACCAACAAATCCTCCTCGTTTAGCCAATGACCGTAACCACATAGATCTCTCAGGGACCGTTTACATTACAGACATAGCCCGCTCGAAGTTCAGCACAAAAACAAGATAAATTGATTTAGAAAGTGTAGATTGGACCTGTGCTTGGTATCAGACATTCAGATCCCCTGCTTAGTATCACCAAACAGGAAGTTGAGGTTTGCTCACCAGGAGAAGAGGCTAGGTGCTGCCATTGCTTGTCAACTTACCCACATAACAAATAACAATCAAAGTTAAGGTCACCGCTGATCTAGGGTCAACAATACCCCCCCCCACCTCCCTGCACTGCGTTTAATAACAAATTTAACACCGCTATGGGTCTGATCCTTCCTTGACCCTTGTCTATCACAGAGTTCAAATCGCAGATATTGATTGGCCTTTACACTTCAAATCTGAACTCAAACAAGGGGTTGAACAGCATCCTCACAGGCTGATGTATATTCATAAATTATCTATACTCTACATGGTTTCGTCACGTCAACGTTGCAACCCAACACATAACACATCAATTGAGGTTTGGCAAGTGGGATAATGAGGGAATCATTCAAGTAAAGAAATCAGTGCATTTAAAGATAATTCTCAATGTACACAGATTGATAATGAGAGAATGCAAAATACACATTTAAGGAGATATATTGCAGTAATTCAGTAAACCTAACAAAAAATGATTGAAACATTGTACACAATATGTCAGTCTCTGCTGGTAAGGATTAACCTGAGAGTGGCTTAGGCCATATTAAAGCACATTGATCATCCGACAGAAATGCAAAAACTTACTTCCTTTGTTAAGCTCTTCAGCTAAATTAAAGAGGAAACAAGACCTGATATCTCTACAAAAACCCAATGAAAGGAAAACAGAGAGCAGTAAAAAGTATTTTTAGATCTTAACTTGTCAATCTCCACATAATGCAGACAATTCATAATATAGTGCACAGGACAAACAGAAGTGTTTCCTTTAGTCTCCACTAGCCACACATGAACAGAACTGACCAATCAAACACAAGCTTCAACATCTTCTGTAGCAGTAACTCAAATAATGAGTCAATCATTGCCAAATTTCCTATTTTGTATTAAAGATTTGCTATGGGAGACTGTGGACATCACATCAAAAAACCTTCCTCCATATTCAACCATCTATCCTGGTACCGTAGGAAAATAAAACACATATTTGCTGTTAATCAAAATGAAAGCAACGAAAACACAAATGTTAACTGTGAACACACAACTGTAATAGAGTAGGATTTAGTTCCTTGTTTGAAGTAGAGGGTTACAATCTCTTTTGTAAACTTTGCTTGTCTTTATCTAATCATTCTTTAATGGGAAGGACTATTTACTTGGCCCAAATCTCACCCATTTGACACTATTTTGAAGGTTTATCTTGTCCAAACTGTTTTCTCCATCAATTGACATCTTAAGTTTAACAACAAATTTGCTAATTAGAATGCTTGTCACCCTAAATGTCTGACCAAACATTCTATGTCCATTTACAAATGAATCATGGCACCGAACAGAAAACTGCAATTTGAAATAAATTGTCAAGTCTGAATCGCCGTACAGTAAGTGGGGGGAGGGGGGCTTTTGTTTTTACAAGTTTTAAGGTTATACAATAATTCAGTTTCCTGAAGATGAGGTTCCGTTCGCAAAGCTAAAACAGGTAAAAAAGCAGTACCCTTCTACATTGAAAACGGAACTAGAGTGAACTCTAGAGTATTATTTTTCATCAAATAATTCTCACCATTAGACATCATACAATATTTACACAATGTACTGGATAACACTCAAATCTTCACATTTCTCAAAACGTCAAAAGTTAGAAATATACAGAAGTTATAAAGTTACATGAGCTTGTACAGGAGCATGTTGCTTAGAATCTCTCAGACAACCTGGTGATAGCAGAACATGATCTTTAAATGAAAGACTACTGTACTGTAGGTACTTGAAAAGTTTTGTTGCCTGCAAAAATTACAACATAAGTGATAAGACTTTGGCAGAAAGTTCAAATGTTTACAACCAAGAAATAAGGCATTACATTTTTCATAGGGCAAAGTTTTGCTTACTGGATACAAGGTTAACAACTTGCTGACTTTAAGTAGCCAGATGCTCAGTGTAGCTGAGGACATATGACATCTGCCTCTTATTCAATTATATCAAACTTATCATGGCTTGGTAAGAATGGTGCAGTAACAACAACCCAACACTTGACACAGCATATAGGAGAGTTAAATACTGATATCGCAATAGTCGTATGTTAGAAGCTGATATTAAAACGTAGAGATTAGAGATGACAGTTGGATGTGTGTGATGTTAGGCTTGCTCCTAAGATGAGAGACTTTTTGCATTATCTTAATTAGAGCAGAGAACTTCACGAAACGAGAGTATGAATATTTGATCTAAAATACAGTATGGGGCAAGGAGAGATGTGAAAAATGACAGAAAACTGTTTACAGTGACAGGGGCTCATGAACCAATTATTGCAGTCACATTTTCAAAATGTTAGTTTAATACCAATAACCTTTTGTAGTTACAGAAACTTCAAGGATTTCAGGCTCTGTACAAATATTTGTGAAGTTCTTTTTTTTATTTCAAAAGTAACATTCTTGAAACCTAAAGCATCATACATGTTTCCGATGTTTGAAAATCTTTTCTCTAATTTATTTTAAGATCTGCGATATGATGTGGTTCAGTGAAGGGAGACATATTTGTGAAGTTTTGAAAATATAACACAATTCCCCAGACTACAAATCAAACCTTTGTTCAGTATCAACTTAAGTATTCCATCTGAAAGTAACTTTAAATGTTTAAACATATGTAAATTTCTCCAACTATTATTAAAGTGGTTTGCCAAAATCTGAGAAATCACAAAACTGGCATTTTGTAATAAAATTAGCAACCTTCACTAAAAGAGATTTACTCCTCTCTAGGATGAGGCAATCTCAGTAGAAGTCTGTTTTCTCGACCATGAATAGCTTGGTTAATAGCTATCTGCTCCATTGACCAACTAGAATAAGCTAATTAAAGGTCACTTTGTAAGATTAAGGCATCTAAATCCTCCTTTTGAAAGTAACTAAATGGCTTTTAGGGTTGCAGAGACCTTACAAAGACTGGTTATACCTTTTCACTAGCTGTATATTACCTTGTATGATGAAAGAGCCATTAGTTCATAGACAAATTTGGAAACCATGCCAGAGCAAAATAACCTTGCACTTTCCTCATCTTTCATCTCGGGAAGGAAGATGAGAGTCTGTTACAGAACGGCAAATCTAATTTAAAAGAATGCTGGATAGAAATTGCTTCATCTGGCAAACTAAAGCTGTGCAAAAGAATGAAAGAGGACTGCTTATTGCAAAAGAATAAACAAATCAGACATTCATTTCTCTGAAACTTGAAGGGAGGGAAAACTATGAGAGCAAATTTCCTTGATGGTGTAACCTTGAGGTAGTGATTGCAATCAAGCATACTGTATGGATGAGAGTGTAATCCTCTTAGAAGGCTCTTTATCAATCACCATTTCCTAAGAAACATTTCAAAGGAGTAAGTGACTCAAGAACAAAATCAAGCAGAAATGATTTTAGTTTTCACGTGTAAGAGGATAATGTCTTGGCCCCCAATATAATTTTGTTTTTATTTCTTGATATGCAGGGTTTTAGAAAGTATCACAGCGGATGAACGAGTCTGAATCAGCCCAGTTGTACTATGACGCTATTACTGTGACCATGTCTGGAGATAAACCACATATATGCTTATTACTTCAAGTCTCTTCAAGCTGATCCCAAAGCATATAATACTTTTCTTCTGAAAAGTACTAAATTACTTTAATATGCTTTAAAATATGATTTTGGATGGCTTGTAGTATGTATCACCATATTTCATTGGTACTATACTCTATAGTTGTATGTTGGTGGTGATGGTCCAGTTAGTGCTAGGAACTCTCTGAGGATATGTAAACTCAATCGGGATCTTCAAATTTCTACCGAGGGCACTGTTATTTTGGTCCTAATGCAGATTCTATGGGCTAGTTGTGAAAAAATTGTTTTGCATATATACAACTAATGTTCAACTAGGAATTGCAGTATATTTCAGAGACTTCCATACAATGTTTGCTGAACCTCAAAGCTTAAACGCAGTGGCAATAATTGAGCATATTTCAAAGAAGCTTTCTGATTGGTTGATGATTACACATGTGTAAAGTTGCCAAACAAACGATCGGCAACATTCATTCCTAAAATGTACTAGTTATGAGTGGTAAAAACCATATGTTAGCTTGAATACGTCACAGGATGTGTGAAGTAGGGAATGTACAGGTTAAGTTTGCCTGAAGTGTCGGTCAGAGATACCTAAAGGATTCCTCTGTGATTTCAAAGACTGTCTCTTGTCAAGTTTTGTGGAACTAGCTAAGAGCTATATGACAACACCCTCTTTTGATTTAGGACATGGCTGGAGATCCCCAATAAGAGAGTACTACTTTAAGTTAACACTTGCAAAGTAGACTTAGCCAATCAGACTTCATATTAAGGACAGGAGGAGGAGAAAAGCCATGGAAGGGACAGTAGTGAAAGTGGGGAACTGGCAAGCAACAAGATCACCAAATTCTGACTCAGTAAATAATATGTACCCATGACAGGTGAGATTTGGGTCAATTTGAGTAGATTATAGACAATTGATGCACTTTACAACATGTCTGTCTCGTTAAAGGTTCATGCTGCATTATTGTGTTTGGTGATTGGCTAAATATTAGATAAGGTACATGTCATGCTTTAGATGCACTGACTGACAGTTCTTAACCTTTTTTATTTTGTTTAGTGGTCATATTGCATGCAGCTATTATGTCATTTAATTTTCTCTAAGGAATGGTACAACCTTCAAAGCTACATCTCCAGCAATGACACTGGCCAAGCATGAAATATGACAAGCTTGACAGGAAGGGGTGATGAAGGCCATTTCACAGCTGACTGAAGCTATCTATTGGTAAATAATCTTGGTATATCATTCTGTTTTCTCATCCTTAAAGACATCTGATCAACTTTGGGAAAAAGAGAAAAGCATGGATATAGAAAGTAAGCAACTTGCTAAAACTCACTCAAACTGTTGCATTACATCACATTTAGCTGTAGTAATGGTCTGTCATCAGAATTAAATTTTAACACTATCACTGTTCCATACAGCCTGTAGGTTTTGGTTGCTACTGAGTACAATCACTTCTCTCTTTAACAGGGTTTTATTTCTCTACAAAGGAAAGTCTGATTGGTTTTCCAAGAATCTGGTCTTATGCCGAGAGTCTCATTAAAGTGACCACTGATTTGCACAACTGACTCTCATCGCCATCAAGTGATCAGATTGTGATCAGAGTTGATAGATCAATCTTTCAGAAAACTGACGACTGGGTCTGCAAGTATTAATCAAGTGATCAGACTCTGAGTTGATAGATCAATGTCTCTGTAAAGTGACCACTGTTTGTGCTAGTGACCGTAATCTTAATGAAGTGATCAGACTTTGAGTTGATATATCAATGTCTCTGTAAAGTGACCGCTGATTGGGCGAGTGACCGTAATCTCAATCAAGTGATCAAACTGTGATCAGAGTTGATAATGATAGATTAATGTCTCAGTGGAGCAACTACTGAGTCTGCAAGTGACTGTTGTATTAATCAAGTGATTGGACTCTGAGTTGATAGATCAATGTCTTAGTAAAGTGACCATTTTGTGCTAGTGACCATAATCTTAATGATGCGATTGGACTCTCAATTGGATTGAACTCATTGATTGGACTCTTAGTAAAGTGATTGGACAAGTGATTGGAGTTGATAGATCAATGTCTCGGTAAAGTGACTACTGTAAGTAGATTCTAATGATGTCTCAGAGTCCAATCACTTGATAAAACAACGGTCACTTGCACAATCACTAGGCACGGAGCCATAAATGTTTTAACTTGGATCGTCTTTTCAAGTTGGATCGTTTGATATAGATTACAGTCACTGGCACTATCAGTAGGCACTATCAGTAGGCACACAAAGTGCCACTATCAGTAGGCACTTTACTGGCATACTAACCTTGAAGTCAGAATCTGATCACTTCATTAAGATCATTGGTCACTTGCAGACACATTTTACTGAGATATTGATATAATAACTCTAATCAATTGATTAAGATTATGACTACTTGTACAATCAGTAGTCACTTCACTGGGATCTAACCTTATATTACCTTATTGGACCTGATCCAGACCTGATCACATAAAGAGTACAGTCAGTTAGTCCCTTTACTGGGATCTAACCTTATATGACCTTATAAGTCTGAATCTGATCACATAAAGAGTACAGTCAGTGAGTCTCTTTACTGGGATCTGATCTTATATGTCAGAATCTGATCACTTAAAGAGTACAGTCAGTTAGTCCCTTTATGGATTTGTGATCACTCAACCAGATTTATCGTTATGTTGAGATTACAATCACTTGCAGACTCAGTATTTATTTTACCGGGACATTGATCTCTGATCTCAGAGTATGATCACTTCATTAAAATAAGGTTACTCTCAGACTCAATAGTCACTTATGGATCAAAGAATCACTCAACCAGAGTTGATCATTTCATTGAAATTACAGTCACTTGCAGACTCAATAGTCACTCTATGGATCTGAGAATCACTCCACTAGAGTTGATCAATTCATTGAGATTACAGTCACTTACAGACTCAATAGTCACTTTATGGATCTGAGAATCATTCTACTAGAGTTGATCATTGAGATTACCATGGAGGTAAAAGCGGAGTTTTTACCTCCATGAGATTACAATCAATTGCAGACTCAATAGTGACTTAATGGATCTGTGATCAACTTAACTTGAGTTGATCATTTCATTGTTACAATATAATATCAATTTCATAGAAGCCTAAACACTGATGCAAATAGTAAGGCAAATTCTACATTAACTACTGGAAATGAAAACTTGCTTAAATTTAAACGAACTTTGTGATTCAATAAAATTGGATAATGGCTTGAAAAGATGGTTAGGCTGAATTGAAAATGCTACATTAACATATTGAATTTTGCTCATTTATACTAACATACAGTACAAATGAGACAATGTATATACATGTATGTGTAGTGGTCAAATTAAGGAAAACTTAACCATTAAGACTACTAAGCATACTGTAGTTTATGTTGATGTTATTCTTGGTAATGAATGTATATTATTAATAAATGTAATAATAATGAATGTAATAATATGTAATAAAGTACATATTACAATTCTTTAAGAAACAGACTGGCATTAAAAGTATGTATTTATAACACAGTTCCTCTTTAACCAAAGTGAACATCATGTGCAGATTAAGGTAAAATGGGATAAAATAGTTCTATTATTTATCAGCTCAACCAATCATGGATGACTAACATCATATTAAGTAATTTCAATTGTATGTGATCTATATATTTTGTCCAATCTTCTGAGTTCCTGTGGCCTGCAGTGCTGTTCCAGTTGGACAATTAAGAGAAATTTCATGATGTTTGTTTCCACAAATATATTTCATCAATATCCTTAAATGGTCCATTGAAGAAACAATTACATGCTCCAATGAGCATGTCCAAGACTACTATCCCATGACTGAGCCATCATTATCATCATCATCCCTCCAGGCAGATACGGCTAGTACCAGGTTCAATGACATCCAAACAGAAGAGATATTTTGCTACAATGAAAGGCTACTCTCATGGAAGTCTTTGACTGTAACCTAACATTTATACTTCATAAAAAAATTAAAAAAAACTTGGACAAAGAATTTACCTTAAATAAAACAAACAACAAGTTGAGAAGACATTCATCTATGCTACTAGAGCTTAACCACATCACATTTCTATTACCTTCAGTCACTACCTTAAGAGAAGTAAACGACAAAATCTTTTTAATCTTTACAAATCTGTGAAAACACTTTGGTCGTGCATATTTGCAAAATTGCATGAGGAGAATTAAGAAATTGAATGAGATTTATGAAATAAATGTATAGTCAAAGAGAAGAGAGTCAATATACATTACTAGCAGATTAATCAATGGAGGATGAGTAGAAACTGAGCATAATGGGAATTAAAGAAATTAATAAATTCAAGATTATTTTCTTCAGTTTTAGTTGAATTTATGACTACAAGTCAAAGATTTATTCAAGGCCAGTTTCTGATCTTAATCCATGAATTTATAAGAAATAACTTCAAAATCTTTGTCGAAGTAGAAACTACTGTAGTTACCCCTATAACTGTAACATTTGCTTTTGTCATTTATCTCACTTTTATTTATGAAAAATAGACAGCTCTGTTGACAATTATGCCAAGGTATTCTCGTGAAGGTAAATCTGTATATCAAATATTCATACAAATCAGATGAAGAAATGACAACATTAAAATAATGTCTGAACATTAATAACAAATCCTTTTAAAGTAGCTCTAAGCAGCATCTCCTTTCTTTTTCTTTTTCTTTTTTTTTTTTCTTGATGTCAGAAACAAGCCACAGCAAAAACATAAATCATTCTGATTTAAGATGCAGGCATATTAACTCTATGAAAAAGTGATAAGCTTTCTTAAAATCAGTGTTACATTTGTCATCAGCTTTGCATTTGTAATTAACAAAATAATTCAAAAGAAGCCATTAGTATGAAAGAGGAGCTTCTGGATGTGCCCATGAACCAAAACCTTAAATCATTCTGTCAGAGCCTTAACTAATTTTGCTCTTAATTATATGATTCATATCGCATAATGTAAATATTGATAATTATGCCACGAATGTGATGTGACTACTCTTTGAACAAACTATAATGGAAGATGGCTTTCAAACTCTCTCAGATCGTCATACTAGTAGATGTTTTACCTCTTTCGATTTTTCTTGAAGGTAGGAGTGCAAAGGGAAGGTGAGAGGACTTAAATAAACCATAATAAACCAGATGCTTCTAATTTGCATTTTTAAATTAAAAGCTTACATGTTATTATTTCTATGTAAGAACCACTTTAATGACATGTTTTCTTCAAATTGTCAGAATTGGTTAAGGTCCTCAAGTGTTAAAATCTTTCTTTGCTGTCAATCGGTATGCTAATGTTGTTTGCTAGAGTCTGACAGTTAGATGTAAAGCTAGCTAATAGCATAATTTGACAACATTGGGAACGTTGGATGCAAATGTAATGAGCAATTGTAGCATCTTATGTGGACCAATCCTGGGATAATTCCCGTTGACATCAAATGGTTTAGATCCTTCAAGGTAAGTTATCTTCATTTCCTTGAATTAAAGGTAAGGCGCAAGCCGCGCAAGCAAAGGTAGTCCATGAAGACTGAACCTGGAACAATGACATTAGGCATCAAGTTTGCCATGAAAAAAAAACAAACAATACTTGTAATAACTCACTCTGTTACTCTGCAAGAATAGCCAAATGAAACAATACATTTAATAACTTGTAAGAGTAGCCAAATAAAACAGAAAGCACATGAAATAACTCACTGTATTTTGTACAGTAGCCAAATGAAACAGTAATGTAATAACTTCCTTTGTAAGATTAGCAAAATAAAACAAACCATGTAATGACTTACTTTGTAAGAATAGCGAAATGGCTGCAAGCACATGGATCTTGTAGGTACATAGCTTGAAGGGTACCCAGACATGTGTATGGCTTAGAATATTATTATCAGAGTTACAACAGAATGTAGAAGACAGTATCAATTTATGCACTATAACTCATGAACTCAAGAATGATAACTTAACATGAAACTTCACTTGGAGTATCTTAAATTTAAAACGGATGAAAGCAGTATGATCCAAATTACACAACATTTTAATGAACAACAAATCTTTATTGCTTCCCTTCATTTTTTTGTACGGGGAATTATGTCACGAGGCTGATCTTTTCTATTCTTGAAGTAACTTCTAGTACGTCAAATGTAACTTCATGACCAAGTCCAAAGCATCTATTTCAATAATCATGAAAGATTAAATTTTCATACTCATTGAAAGGATTATTGCACAGAATGATATATAAATTCTTGGAATTGAAATTTGTCCAGAATTCATGTTGTACAGGAGGAGCATGTTGTTTCTGGCCACATTTTAATTTTGTGATTAAGATCATTATTATTCAGACTTCTGATATCATCCATCCTCAACTGTGCAAAATAAAATTGGTTCCAATTTTCTTAATGTTTTATTCAGAGTTATAGGTTATGGTCCAACAATGACTGGATATGCAAACAAACAGATTTAGTAAGTCTGTAATGGTTGTAGCCACATAATGCTCCTATTAGGATTGAGGAGTATCAAAATACTGTATGTTTAAGTCATTACCTGGTTTATTATGACTGATACAAAACTCCACTCTAATCCAAATGTAGCTGCTAGCTCAGTCTAAAATAACCTTCCAGGATAATTACTTTTGAAAATTAATACATCAATCCATGGAGTTTCATCAGTCATACTAAATTCTTTTTTAAAAAAACACAAATAGTACCCTGTTTATTAATATTAAAAGGTCACTAATAAAAGACTTAAACTGCTAGGCAAATTGGCTGTTTTTTGCTAAATCTAGATTAAAAATGATTGCCTGAAAAATGTGGACTTTATTATATTTGTGGCATTTTTCTTCTGCCTTTGTCCTTCAATTCATGGCTGGCAAATAGTTATGGAAGCTTTCACTAACCATTTTCAGTGTAATGCAATGAAGTATTAAATTAACAATGCTGACTTTAATACTTTTAGGTAGATACGTCTGTGGAGTTCTTAATATAATTGAGTTTAACAATGATAAATTATAGATAACATGTATAATTAATATTTGAATACCATTAGTCGCATTAGTATCAATATATCCTTTTGTGATTATGAAACTTTTGAAGAAAGCCCTCCGTCCATATTTTGCATCATTTACATCCATGAAATCAAGCAACTTGTCAAAAGTGTGATGAGAAGGGTTACATTTTCAGTTTTTCTGCTCATGTTAGTTCACCTGCAGATGGGAGCTCTCTCTAAGTTTTACAATAATGTGAATTCATAATGCATATTGATCAATTTTGATGGAACTAAGAAGAAACAAGTCGAGTGTTGACAAGGAAGACTGTAAAGCCCAGGTTGAGAATTTCTTGTTATTTTACACAACACTTGAAGACATTTCTCATTGTGGATAAGCCTATCTAACAAATTGCAGTCACATTGGACAATCCCTGATGAGTCCCTAGAGCATTAATCTATGGTGATTTGGCGCTCCTCTTGATACCTACAATGGTTTATTTATCTGAAAGACACTTCTTATAACCATCTCATGATTTATCTTCCGGCAAAGCAGATTACTACCAGAGTAGGACATTACATTATCAGAACCCTTATCAACACAAAATATATCACAAACAGAGAAGTACCATCAAGGCACCTTCAAGATATAATACACAATGAACTTTTTGTATGGTTTGATGTATGCGTCAGATTCTAAACACATGAACAACTCAAAGCCTCGCAACTCTGAAAAGCTAGAAACTAAACATTCATTAGAGAAACAGCTGGAATTTTGATAAATAATGAACTTTCCACAAGAGGGAATTAGAGGCAAATGCTTAAAAGTGACTCATATTGCTCTGTTCATTATCATAACCAATTATTGGAGTATGGAATGATACTAACATGGCACTTTCACATTCCACTACACAAATACCCTTTTTGTTTTGACCCATGTAATTGATCTGTTAACACATGACTCAATGTCACACCTTTGAACACTGAGAAATTGAGTGCATACAATGCACAGACCTACAACTAAGAGATCTTTCTACAAAAGAAACTTCACAAAAGTCTCATAAATACAAAATCTATTCAAAGAACAGAAAAAAAACAATCTGGGTACATAAGGACTTTCTATTGCAAATCAATTTTGGTTTAGTCTTCTTCATCTGGAAACAAGTGACCCTAAAAACAGTAGATTCATCAAACAAAAATGAACTGGCAGAGAGAACTGATAATAGAGGGGGCTATAACAGAATTCCTATTGTTCCACCATAAAGATCCAATTAAGAAGTTTGCTGTATTAGAGAACAGTTTGTCATTCACAAATTTATATCCGATACATCCAAGCTTAATGCTTCTGAAATTTAACGATAGAAAAATATGTGAAAACAAACTGGAAATAAAAGTGTGACGGATTGTAGTAGACATTGATTGATAAGGATTATCAACACATTGGTATACAGGAAGCAGAATGTACACATGACAAAATGTTTATGCTCACAAATGATATTATCAAGGAAAGAAGCCTTATCATGGTTAACCAGCAGAACGAATCACTACATATGGCCAAGCATTATCAACCATAAGAGACGCATAGTGCCACACACACGGAAACACGCACACATACACACATGCACGTGCAAACACACATACAATCAACCTCACTATAAACAAGCAGATGTAGATGTTTACCTTAGAGAAGCATTCAATGGCAGCATTGTATGAAAAGACATTAACATTAAATAAGCATGGATAATTCATTGTTTGGCAGTAAAAGATTACCATTCCATCCTATTCCCTTTTAACAAGTAAGACTAACTGGTACACACTAATGAGATGATTGAAACATATCTATACTTCAATGCGCCAAATGTGACACAATAGGCTATTTGTGTCTCTATAATCCAATGTTTCTAAGCACGTAATGTTGATGTTTATTAAACTTGTTATACTTATAAGAACTGTCTGGCAGCCCTTAGAAGTTACCTTAAAAAATGATAAATAATTTTCCAAACATGTTTACAAAATATGAGAACGCTAATGTTGCATTTGACAAAGAAACAATTTTTTAATCATTTAGGATGGCAACATAACCCACGCTCCATACAGTTCCTACAGTAATCACAACAAAAAACCGGGTTTGAATACAGATTAATTCCTTCTTTAATTTTCGGTGAAGTTTCTTATAAATTATATATGTTTAAAAAAAATCGTTAAGTTGTCATATATGTAGTGCATTGGTGATTTTTGTGTAACACAAGATAAGTTTGAACAGCAGACTCTTCGTTGTTTATACATCGTGCTTTCCAGTTCAAATGCGAAGAATGTTCGCATGTAGGCCATCTAACGTTTACAATGGGACAGTTCTGCAAAGGCTAAGCTTCTCGGTACTACATTCTGCTCGGACAACGATTCCGCCAAGTTTCATCTTTCGATGTTCCAAATACATTTCAAACTTCTTTTTACTGTAAAGTTGATCCTTGAATTTTATTTCAGCGATTTCCAAGAAAGGTTTATGAACTGTGGTTTGAGTGTGAGAGTGTATTATGTGCAAAGCTATGTACGTACCCAAATGGGCATGTACAGTAGGCTGTATACATACATAATATATACTAGGCAATCACCTGTGTGTGTACACAAGAGAGTGTATTTGCTGCGGAAATGGGAGTGCTAACTACAAGTCGCCTGTTTTGCCTATTTGCCTGCACTACGTCATTCACCAAATTGATGCATTTGAAAAAACAGTGCTTTTGGTGAGAAACTGGTGAATTTGAAAACCAGATTTATGCAAGAAGAAAATGTCGAATGGGGAGGATTTTTACATGGTTAGAAAGAGAAAAATAAGAACTATGAGGACAATTTATCCAAATCTTCCACCAGACAATTCCTTTAACAGATTTTGCATTTGTGATTCAAATGTAACAATCATAACCCAAGTCACAGAATTTCGACAGAATTAAAGCACTGATGTGTCACAGTCCAACTAAAAGATTGGTTGCCTTAATAAATCCTTCTACAGCTGTTCTTGCTTTCTAGATATTCTTTTTTGTCATATTCTGAAAAACTGGGTGCTCTTTTAAGGCTAAACTATGCATGATAGTTTCAACTCCACATTCCAAGACAATCTGTTGATCCATTCTTGTATAAATCGTAATATGTGAAATAAAATATATCCTTTAATTGCTTATACAACCAACAGTCCATTGATGAATGACACCCTTATACATTGTTAACACAAGCTGCTCAGGTAATGATCTGTGTGCTAGACTTGATGTTTCAGCCACTTTTATTGGTAAGCTTCTGGTATTCAAAGGACCATTATTCTAAAGACAAACTGATATAGAAATACAATCTGGATTGAACAGTGTGGTAATGAATTAATTCTACTTCAACTTTCATTTTACATGAGACTATTTTTTCGCAATATATCAACCGAAGTCAAGAAACAGCTAGTCTACCAGACCTAATTCAAAACTGGAATTGTCTTACAAATGAACATTTATTCATACTCGTTTTCTGATACATCATTTTGTAACAGTTTAATCCAAATACAAAATGAACCAAATGCAATGTAGGCTCACAACATAGCCTTGCATATGAACAGAATGTATTGCTCAAGCAGTTCAGAATGTATATCGAAAGTGATGAGTGTCATCCAGTGTACACTATTAGCATGTCCCCAGTACTGCATGCTGTGTTATTCAAGTGAATAGGAATTGTGACATAGAACTTTATAACAGGGAGCTGCTACTCTAGAGTAGCAGCTCCCTGGTTATAAACACAATAAATGAACTATACTGATAATGTATTCCCCATAAATACTGAAAAGTTTCCTGTATTCTGCATTTGCTACCTAATAACTTCAATCATTTCTTCAAAGAAAATAATGCAGGGCAAATTTTGCACCTCCGACCACCAGGTCTTAATTTTGGTTCTCCAAAACAAATGAAGCCAAATAACAAATTAAAGCCAATACATAGACTGTATGGTGGGAGAGATGTGTAGGATATGTGAAGAGAATGCTAGCTTTGAGCCAGTAAACTTCCAATTTTCAAGTAATTGCAAGGGATAGGTATTGCTCTGCAGGAGTTTCCTCTCATATTTCCATTCTTACTATTTTCCAAAAGCTAACAGTTAGCTGAGATAGGGTACATGTCTTTTATGTTCATTGAGAAATATGATCAATAAATCATCAAAATGCGATGAAACATTAATATGGTTCCCTTCATAATTTCAAGTGACAGCCATAAAGATTTTAACACTAAAGTTCTCTTAAAGCTTAAACTACAAACATCATGCCCTGTGAATTTAAATATTAAAACTATGCATCTGATCATTAGAAGAAGGTTAAGCACTGCTTTAAATTAATAGGTTTGGCTTCAAAAACACTCAATTCCTGAAAAATTATCCTGAGTTTTGAACTACATCTCTGTTCCAAACATGACAAGCCATCAGACACTAAAACTCAAATAAGGGATTAATAGCAAATTACTTTTGAATTTCTTTGCTAATGAATGCATTACGTTCACCAGTGTTAGTACACAGTACATGAAGTTTACAAAAAAGTAATACAGTAAGCTTCCAGAAACATTTTAGTACAAAAGGGACTATTACTATTCATCAAGAATGAACAGAACAGTTTGGAAGAAATAAACGAATACCATGGACCAATTACTATGTGATTAAAGTAAGATACTTACCGGCAGGGGTATGCTGCTGGCTATTGTTCTTGCTTGTAAAATGACAAAACTCCTCATCACAAGCATTAAAACTGTTGTCGGGGACAGTAACGACCACATGAACAGCAGGGAACTGCTGATGCTTGCTGCAAAAAATCAGTGTGCTATGTTAAACATACCAGCAAAAACATTTTAAATATAGCTGCAATCCTCCCCCCCCCCCCCCCCCCCCCTCCCTTCAATAATAACCTCCCTTAATCCAGCTTAGAGACAGTCCTATTTTCTGATTAAAAATAAAGACTAAGAACTTGAAGGAGGTTTGTATTAACTTTCAATTTCCATGTAATGTTTGTAAGCAGAAATGGGGTCTCAAGTTTTAAATCACTAACATTAGCACTAAAAAGGAACTATTGTGAAGAAATAGATGCATTGCAATCGTCTGTGTTGATTCACTCTAAGCTTATCCTAAACAGCCTGTTACCATGCCATTGATGAGATGCCATGGGTGATTCCCTCACGTTTCTCAATTGATGGTGTCATTTATTAGGGCCCCCTTCTCACCATGCCCCTTCCCAAATGTGTCTTAACAACCTTCACCACCCCCACCCCCTCCTCCCTTGTTAATAGCAAAAATTGCTAGCAAAGTTGGGACTCCATTTTTTTGGTGTTGGATAAGTATGAAAGCTAAACACTTGCCTCACTAGTCCCTGAGCAACTATCATATGTAGAAAGTTTACAGATAGGTTTTTAAGTGAGCAGACGTGACATTAGCTTTAATCTACATAAAATTGCAAATGAAGGTGCAACAAACAAAACTTGATGCCCTTTGCAATGATAGGGGGTAACTTCTACATTTACTTTGCCATGTGAGTTTTGGCATAATCATACAAGTGTAGTTGAGTACCAAGACCAACACCTTTTAATGGTGTATTTTAACTCCAATTTGTCCCTTACCTAATTTAAGGTGAAGAAAGCCATAAAGGATTTTTGCCACAGATGAGTGGAGGGACTTGCTCCTGAGATCCAGAAAAGAACATGGACAAATGGATATGCGAAAATTAATTTTTCTCATTATAGGGAAGCGGCATGCAAAGTATGAGAGCCAATACAGTTCCTCACTGAAGATATCGTATTTACAAGCTAGGGCATAACATACACATAAATGCACACACACACGCAAACAAACACATATCAACTTGACTGCATAGGTTACTTGCCTGCCTACAGCAAGTAACCAAAAGCTACTTTAAGAGAAAGATGGTGACAGTTAAAGTGTTCACTCTTAAACAAATACTTGCATTTTCTTGCCAAACACTGATTTTACTTTGAGATACTGTGACACTGCCAAACTGAAAATCATGTCTGTAAATCTTCCTCCTTAAAAGGATAATCCAGAGAAAAACTTTATTTTTGACTTAAATGGAAAAGAATATATGAACTAAAATCCTGCTGAAATTTGAGGCAATTCATATTTTACTATTGATAATTGAAATTGTCAGTCTGCACCATTAGTGAACTTGCAGATTTCATAGTTTGCACTGATAGCAAAATATTTGTTCCCCTTTATTTTAACTTTGTTGTGCTTGACCTTGGATTGAATAGGGCTTCAACTCTGCTTTACAGGATATGAAGTTATCAACACCCCAGTGAGTGTACATTTCAAAAAAAATATATATATATAACAAATTTAAAGTATAATAAAACTGTTAGAAAACTGCTTATCCACTAGAGAGCCTGTGAAGGAGAATGTGTAAAAGTAAGTTGGCCTGACGTTTCGATCCTAGCAGGATCTTCTTCAAAGGCTAAATGACAAGTACCCCCTTCCCTTAATCCTTTCTTTGTCCCTCCACTGTTTATCTCCTACCTCTCCTCTTCCCCTATTGGTTTCTTTCTTTCTTCTCTCCATCCCTTGTCTACTAATCCCCTTACATCTATTTCTTTGTGTTCACCATGCTCATTAACCTGTCTGTATTCTGTGCGTGTTTTTGTCCCGTCTGTTACTGTTACTTGTCATTTAGCCTTTGAAGAAGATCCTGCTAGGATCGAAACGTCAGGCCAACTTACTTTTACAAATATAACAAATTTGTCAGAGAGCATCTATGACATTAAAACCTGTTCCAAAAATTATCAACTTGAACTTTGGTGCTAAAACAATAAGTTCCAAAACCATTGCTAAACACCTGGCTTGATTAAGCTGCATAAGCACACCAATATTGTAACATCATTAGTTACAGAGTGAAAGGAAATTACTGGTGAGGGAGCTGTTCTGAAAAATTATCAGCATCTTGCTCGTTTGTAATTACAGAGGGTACAACTAAAACAATGCGTACCAGCAGACAAGCTCTACCAATTAACTTGAACATTCAACTTCTATTCTGGTATACATACAGAAACAAACAACACATACAAGGTCCCTCTCACCTCTCCCAAGTAGCTGGAGGTTTCAAAGGATGAGAAGACAGACTGTTCTCTTGTTGCATCACCCACAAACACCAGGTTAAGTAGAATGACATCAATGCACAGTCTGAGATGATGCCTACAGAAAGAAAGATGAATAACATTAACTTTCACCAAAGTTCTCAAGCATTTCATAAGTTTTATTAGATTCTATAGATCATAAAACAGGGACCAATGAAGAAAAACAGCTATCTGATGTAAGAGCAGAATAGAGTATTACAGTAAGCAAGTAAAAATCTGTCCAATGCATCTTTTGGATGGAAAAAACAGGTTTTACTGACAAGATGTAGTAAACTTGTCAAGAACTCCCACATGCTATAAGCTATAGGAATAATTTGACATGACTTGAGAGCTATCTTGTCTTAAGTGTTCTTTGTGTGTGTTTGACTGAAGATTTGAGCAAGCCTAAGAATGACATTAAGAAACCACTTGTGTTGGAATGGGCTTCATTCTGTTCTGCTTTCATATGTCTCTATTCATACATTTTTCTTAACACGAAAGGTATTTGCAAACCTCACATTACCTAATACTGGCATTAATGCAGTTTCAAGATTGTTTCTTTAAATCATGAAAGAATGAAAAGAAATGCCAAGGAAGGGGGAGAGGTTCTTCATCCTGTTGACACTAGGAAAACACACACTGACAAAATGGTAGTCCACTGAAAAGACTACACCATACCTTCCAAAAAGAGCAAGATTTTCCTTAGTTATTAGCCGTTCGAGTGAGTATTTTGTAACAAGTATCTCGATCATACATAAAGATGATTTCTAGATTGATTTTCCATTCATTGTCTAGTATTTGCAAAGATACACACCATTTAGACAAACAAGAAACCATTCTATCAAAGAATCAACATTTTTACGAAAAATTTGAGGCATCTCTCAAAGGAGTTATGACTCATTCAGGGTAAATGCTTACACACCTTCATCTTTGACGAGTGTGACGATAAGCAATACCAATGACATGACTGCTATGGATGCCAAAATCCTGACAAAAAGAAAGAAAATGCAGGCTTGAATATTGCATAAAGAAGACAAAAACATGACAAAGTTGTGCTGAGCTGAAGTTTTTAGAAGTGAGGTAAACCTCAGTATCTATACTGTACCCATCTCCAAGCCAGAGTACCAACTGCAGCAGCAGTGTATAGTAGTAAAAAGACTAAGCAGTAGATGATGAAATGCTTCAAATGATAGAATGTCTACCTCAGATTCCAAAGGTCAAAAATAATTTTCCTCTGGAAGATCCTATTAACTCATTCTTCCTTAACCACACTACTGTTGGATTTTGTAATGTCGTATAAATATTGTACAGGATATTAATTTCAAATCTAAAACCAGAGCATGTATTCCTACATGAGGCTAAACCTTTTCTTTAACTGCACTGAGCATGGCATATGCAAATAATATCCAATTATATGGTATCAATCAAAAAACTGTTGAATGTGTTGTCCTAAGTTTAAACAATATTTATCTCTAATCTAAATAAAGGAACTCACAAAGTTCCCAATTCAAAGTACATTTTCTCCACCAAAATCAAGATTTTGAATTGAATGCCAGTCACAGTTAAACCCAAAGTCTGAAGTGCACTGAAGAATAAAAGTGAAAACTAGATTTTCTTACCATTTGATGCTGTGACTTCCTGTCAGAAAGAGGATTAATCCAAGACTAAATGATGCAACATATGAGATAACTGTTATTCCTAAAACTGTAGTCTGAAAAGAGTGAAATGTAAAACATGAGTAACAAATGTTGAAATCATTTTCAGTCCAACCATGAAAGAATGGAAGGATGAAAAGTGATAGGCTAACTAATGGTAATGTTGATAATAATATTCTACTAAAATTTTGAAATTGCATGAAAAGGTCTAGAATCAATTGATCACCAGATTGCAGTCACTGAAATTACCAACGGAACATTACTACATGTTGTAGTCACTGCGAATGTAAAGTTCAACAAACAAATCATTGCTACAATAATACTGACACCCTTTGTGACTTTAGTTACCAGTGAATCAATTTCATCTGTATTTGATTTACATAAATTTGATCAACTTTCAGCTTTGAAATTAATAAATGATAGAACCCTTTTGCACATCATCAGATATACTCATTCTAAATGATGTATGAATGGCTGGTGCAATGCATCATCTACACTAATCGCTATGAAGCAATTCATGCTTGTAATCAGCTAGTTTTCCGAGTCACTTGATGATTATAACATCTTACATGCATTGTAGGCCTGCCCTCATTCTTCTCTGAGGTCTTTAATAGAGAAATGTGGTGTTTACCTTCACAACAACTGGTCTATCATCAATGTAGCTAACCAACTGTTTACTGGTCTGCATGACAAAGTACACAACTGCAATTGCTTCAAGCATCATCAACAGTGGTTCAGAAGACCAGATGACTTGAGTATAGACCCAGACCAGGATGGATGGGAATAAATCCATTGGAAGAGCTACCAAGACAACCAGCAGGGCAGTTGACATTAATGGAATTCGATTGATCTGAATTAGATAGAAATAACAAAACAATAACAAAAATACACATGCTTTGCAGACAAATGTTGTGGAACACAAATGAAATTTATTAACATATCAAGACAAATGACTGATGGATGGATAAGTGAAATGAAGATCATTTAAAATTTTGACTTATCATCAATATTTCTCCACGATGGTTGAAATTTTAACATGCACATTCTGAAGTGGCAGACCAGGCACAAATCTGTATGACAGTTAATGCAGGCAAAGGGCATTGGAAGCAAAAAAAATAATGAAATTATAGGTCTTCTCAGATTTACCCAGACATCTACAGCAAACCAAATTCTTTTTAGTAGTTATATCAATAATAGTAATAATTTTGTCCTGGAAGGCAGTTATTGTGGCACACAAAGCAGTCAACATATATGTGGCAGAGAATAATTTTAACATATTCATCCAGTATCCCATTGCAAAATGCTATGCAACATGGGAAAAAGGCTATGCAAGTACACACATGTGTTGCCCTTTATGTACATAGTAACCATAGTATGTTACATCTGACAAAATGTAGCCCCCATCAAAACTGCTACACATAATTGAAACAGTAAAATGATCAGGTTATTTTTGCGACGATTCTAAACTACCACAAATGTGGGAGGAGCCCACAAGGGGCAAAAATTACAACTTTCATGTTGGGTGGCTTCCAATTCAACATTTTAACTCAAATTTGGAATCTTTTCAATTTAGAAAGTCATTTCAAATGGGAAAACTATAGATTGCTCTTGGATGAAAAACCCAGCTGGGGATCGAACCCCCTATTTGCTACACCGCATTACTTCAAATGCCACCCCTTTCATCCACTTAGCCACAGCCACACAACAGCATTTGCCTACGACAGTACATATTAAGTCACATGTTCTAATGAATGCAATGTCCCCATGGCAACTGTAGGAACATGCATTCTGTGAAATCCAAGTTATATTAAATGTTACATTCTGACAAAACTGTTAAGCAAATATACATACTACTGGAAGGATATCAGCAATGAATGTATGCAACATCAGAATGAGGGAAAGACGAACAACCACGTCAGGACCACATAACGAGGCAAGAAGAGGCATTAACACCAGGAGCATCCACTGGATCCCTGGGAGATACCTGACACATGGAAAACAGAGTAACCACATCATTGTGATGACCTGTATAGAAACTGCATAGAAAGAAAAGAATTGCAAATGCTAACAATGAAGTATAGTAAGATATTATAATTTCATTTGCATTGAAAGCCTTTTGTTTTTGTCATTGCACTTTATAAGAGCAGCCACATTTTACATTGCTGAAATGACAGCATCTGCATCTGAGGATCCACTTCAAATTATTAGCATTGGACACATGAACAAAACTTACAACACCACAATGTTAGGTTTTCTCAAAGTAAATGCTTGGACATATATTTCTCCACTCTGCATCCAAGCATACACTTAAGAATATTAGCCTTGGGGCTTGGACTAATCATTTAAATAAAATAGTTAATTGGAATATGATGGCAATGGGGTCTAGGTGAAAGTATGATTAGCTCTGGAAATATCAACTGGACTTCTGTGCATTTGAATGCTTAGATAGGTCTCCCAAGTGGCCCTGCTGCCCCTGCATTCTACAGTTACTCACAAGTTTCAAAAATATCAGTAGCAGTACAAAATAGGCTAATCGCCAGTAGTCGCGATTACACTTTGGAAGTTTGATTAATCGCACTCACAACCTAAATTGCAATTACTCGACTACAAGCTAGCACTACACATAAGTTGCTTTGAAAAATAGCCTAACCTATCAAAAACAACACTATAAAGCAGTTTGTCAGCAGATATCAAAGTATACAGGTTCTCACAATGCTACACTTGCACTGTGCTGTTTTAAAAATCTGCAAGCACCCGCTCCAGTTAGATTCATGCGTTTGCTTGTCAGTAACACGCTTGCTTTGCAATGCAACATTCAATCCTAGTAATGTTTATTTTTGCGCTAATTCGTAACTTATTAATCTTTTACATTTGCCAAAGTATTTATAATTTCTTCAAACATGTTTAAAATTACTTCATAACTGGCCTGGTTCTCATTCATCCGATGTCTGAAAAAGTGTGTCAGTTGCGGTATAGTTTAATTTTAATGTGCAAAATATGTGCCTGCTATCGCACTAGACTAGAGCCTAGCCTAGAATATCCTTCTATAGAAAACTCTTGCATACTAATCATCAAACTGCTACAAGTGTTACATCTATTCATTGTTTGCATGTTTGCTTTTATTAGTGCTAGTAGTTGTAGTAGCCTCGTAGACTCATTCGAAAGTTTTTGATTTACTGTGAAGGATTTTAAGAAATGTTACAGATTGAAAGTTGTTCACAGTTTTTGTTTGGTAGATGTTTTGACACCACACGATAAGACAGGAAAAATAAAGAAATAAAGACAGTGCACCAAAGTGAGAAAGATTTTTTTTGACTATTTCTGCAATGTAAATATGACAGTGGTGACATCATAACTGTAACCGAGTAATCGCGAGAAAAGCTATGCGATTAATTGACTACAATTTACAAAGGAAAGAGTCGACTTTCAGTATCAGCACTAATATAGGCTGGGCCTAATGACATAGCAGTCTAGGCCTATGCTGGTAGTGCCTAGTGGTACAGTGCCATGAACTCCAGGGAGAAGCCTGCTAGGCTAGTACCAGGGAGCTGCTACTCTAACGTGAACTAACTTAAAGGCCCTAGGCTACAGCCTAGGCAGTAGGCTATAGCACTTAGCAGAACATTAGGCCTATCCTAGGCCTTATAGTAGTACTAAGAAAGTCTTGTACAATTGGACAAAGTCGTTGTTTCTTCTTGCGGCATTTCATAGAAATGGTTAGGACTGGATATCGTTTTTTTTTTTAATTATGGCTTTCTAAGACTATACATAAGCTATCTCATTCCGTTTGGCCTAGTTCTGCGATACTAGCCTAACGTTAAGCCTTTGTAAACCGCACAGTGTCTATGCCATATCAATTTCTATGGTCTTTGCTATAAATACTGAATGGCATACGTTAGGAACAGGCGCACCCGTGAGGGTGATTCAAATCTACCTCAAATGTTCAAGACTACCAAAGATATTTCACCATCCGAAAGTGAAATATCTTTGTGACAACTCACGAAAAATTTGTAAAGCGCGCTTGTCGTAACACAGTAACCAGAATTATGTAAACTTGAAAAGCTAGTTTTGTGCGATCACAAGTTGCACATAGATGTCAATAGTTTATTTCTTTAAACTAAAGGGAAGCAATTGTCAAAAGAAATGACATGCGATTCGCGACCACTTCTGGTATGAACTACTGACTGACCTCGGTACAGTTGTTAATTTGTCGAACCTTTGGTAAAACTTTCCACATACTTGTAATTTATGTTCATTTTAGAATAAGAACAACATCCTGTTTCCAATTACATTGCGCCAGGTGATGCTGTGAACTTTTGTATAAATTTAAGTAGCATCCTGCACTTCAGTTGGGCTGTGAATAATTGTAAACATCTGTCCACTGGAAAGCACCCTTGTAGCCATGCAAATCACCCGGGTCATTCAGGGTTAAAAATTGAAGAAATCTCTGAACATTTCTCTTCAACTCGTTGAGCACTTTAAACTAAACTAAGAGAGCTTCGCCCCTGTCCCCTACCAGTGCTCCGCCCTGGACCCAGCCAGGTGCCCTAACGCCGGTGTGACAGTACAGAGTGTCCCCCTGTACAAAGTGTCCGCGGAGACACTTTGTACCAGCATATTTAGTCCGGTCGGACATTATCTGCTGAAAATTGTGTCCCCACCTCACAGCAAATATGGTCCGACCGGACGAAATGTCCTGGTACAGAATGTCCGCAAATACTTCATAGTATATTTTGTCCCGCATAAAATGTAGGCAATTCGACATTCAAAAGGCAATGAATTTCATTATTTATGTATTTTAGATCCTCCTTATAGCAGGAACTCGCGATTATATCAATCATTAAAACAGATGCATACATAGTTACATGTTCATGACATAAATGAGGCGTTGTGCGTTGCTACAAAACAAAAAATAGAGGGTAAAAAGAAGAAAAGGTAACAAGTCTTCCATCTGTAAAAGATGTCAATCATGTTTTGTTGTGATTGCTGCTATTTAATCCTCCGTATACGTTGCATGTTGTATTCGGCCACTATTTTGCGTTCATAGTCATCTTTACAGAGGGAGAGATCGCATCAACCTAACTTCCTCCCCAACGGAGGGCGGGTACGGGAAAGCAACAGCTACAACAAATGATAATTGTCAGTGGTAAAAGATTACGAACTTAAAGGAGTTCAAACTTCATTGTAGCCGCATTTCCCCATCACACAGTGGGTAAGATTTGGCAATTATGGTAATTGTACTTCATAGGTTGCCTAGCCAATATGAAATTTCATCTGGGTGCGTAAAGCTCATTATAGGACGGGAACCTAGGGTGTTTTCAAGTTACATCCTAAACGAAATCGGCAATAATGTATACCACACTCAGGCCCTTGAAAATGTCATCACTGCCCCAACCCTCCCCGTACGGGCCTGACACCTGTTTCTTGACTTTCATTACCACTTTATTACTTTTTTACACTTCCTTATTTTTCTCACTCAATCGTCGAGTCAAGGTTT
>KN886143.1:5630-21915 GCA_000934455.1 Apostichopus parvimensis
GTGCCCAGGTTCTTTCCTGGGCGACTTTTTCTTAAAAAGTATGTATACTGAACCATTCTTCTTGATGCCATGGAGTGGATTTGTCGGTTAGACCCTCGTACCGTAGTATTAAGGAGACTCCTACAACGTAACCCTTTGAATGCGTAAACGATCAATTTGATCTATGGAGCAATGAAGTTTTGTACAGATTATCTGCAATGCAATGAAGGTAAATAGAGTGAAAACTTGAAGAAATAAGTGAGTGTGAGTCGCTGCTCTGAAACACCAAACAGGGATCATGACATCTTACTTGAAGTTTAGTTTAATTGCCCCGTTAATTAACTCCTATCAACTTAGACAAAAGGTGAGCAGCTTCCAAGTTAGCTAACTATAAATTGCTCTGTGAATTGAGATCCTGAAATGCAAGAAATACTCTTAAGATTATGAATTTGAATGGTTATCCAATGTTCTCTTCAGTTCAATTTACGTTACAGTTAGCAGTATAGATAGGCTGACCGTCAATCCTTGAAACACGCTGGTTAACGGTTAATAATCAGACCCAGCAGGCCTCTGTAAGCTCTCAAGGAATTAAATAAAAAATGACAAAACAGATAGAAATTTGAGCTGCTAACTACCTTCAACTGGCTTTTCTTTAAAGCAACTTAAAGAGTTCTGGATCTGTAGTTTTGGATATATGTTTATTACTTTCAGTTTTATTGGCATGGGTAGACGTAATTGAATGTAATCGATCACATCATAATAGTTTGCTGGAAAGAAGAGGGAAATGAAGAAATATTCGTATATATCATATTTGGCTCAGATGACCAAGGTCATTTTAGGCAATATTTGTTTACAGAATGATCTTTAGTTAGTTTGTTAACAACATGGTTGTCATAGCAACATGTTGTCACTTTTAAAGCCCCCCAGTAATTATTTGCCCCAATGTTTAGCATGCTAAAAATTGCTGAGAATTTGCAATTTATTTACTCTCATGAAGATCTTGAGGTGTGCAAGATTAAACGATTAGATATTTGCAAGAAATTTATAACTCAAATACACTTGACCAGAAAGCTGTGTGTGTGAGCTTTGGAAATCGGTTTCATTACGCGGCATATATGTAATATTTAATGGTTATCGAAAGCAATGGCTAAAATAGTATATTGTACTTAACTGGTTGACTTAAAATAATCCCTGAGAACAAGCTGTTGTAATATTGCATTGTAAACATGTCATGCGGGGCAATAAAAGTCTTGTATAACCTACTGAGCTTCTCAGTGCATCTGAGGAGCTGAGCGTACTGTCAATGAGTTAGACTTAATAGTCCAGCCACTTAAACTAATGACGCCCCCCCCCCCCTTTGGATGTTTAAATTATGGGTCGTTTCTCAAAATTTAAAAGTAGTATAGAAATGCAACGTGTTATGATGAGTAGTGCAGCATGCTAAACAGTCTACAACATATCAAAATTAATTTGGTGTCAAAAGTCAACCTGTAATAGTAATGTACTGTCTAAGCTTCGTTGGCCATTTTGTTTTCTCTAGCACATTTGTGGGCAATTAATTCTGGTGACCTTTGATATCAGCAGCATATTATTATTCTGCCTAAGGCATTAGATTCTGGACTTGTGTCATTCCTATGCTTAAGAGAGGGATGAGCTGAGGCCCAGCCAATTTGTTTCTATTTCCGATTGATTTTAATGCTTCGGAAATTCACAAAGTATGCAATAATCATTTTCTGATGCAAATAATGTTAGAACATAGACCACATAAAATGCCATATAGATATCCAATCTACACTGGACTTAGGAAAAAACTTGCATCTCGGAGAAGTTATTTTGTATATACCGATACTGTTTCTTGCAGAACTTCCTGCTGTTTCAATCTTTTTAACCTTTTGCCATTTTCAACAAAATGGTGCCATAATAAAGTAACAGCATATTTTGTAATTGTTGTGAGGAAGCAAAAGACATCATCGAATTCTCGCAGTAATATTCTATGATTCATTCTGATTTTTCATGTATAGATAGCTTCAAACCGAACCTTTATCAGCGATAAAATCAGGACGTTCACGCCAAGGCTAAGAAGATCTTCAGCATGCTTAGATGGGAATTCTATGACCATAGGACTTTGCTAATATTTTTACACCAAAGATAGAATTATTTGAATAGCCAGTTTCTTCACAATTGGGTAAAAAATTTACATTTTTGGAATTGGCAGTCAGGTAGCTTAGGGCCCCTCCAGGCTATAACCAGTCTGTATAAGGTAAGACAACAATCTACTGGTTAGTTCCTGGAACAGTAAACCTACTGGCTATCTACCGGTAATCTGGCAGGATCTTTGATGACAAATGTGATCGAATGAAATAAATATGAAGGAAAAAGAAAACGCCAAAATTTTGCACATGGTACAGCAGTTAGTGGCCCCCTTAAATTTAACTTAAAAATAAAATTTCTTGTTGAAGAATGTCAGGTAATCAATTAAGTGTCTTCCTCGTTTTAAGTTGTTAACAAATCCAAAAATAAAATCACATCTGCCAGCTGAGGCTCAGGCTATAAATCAGGCTTCCTGTATGAATTTAATTCTGTCAATGATAGGATCACTTACATGTAAAGACCTGTGGCTAGTCTGTGTTTACAAGCTCTCTCCGATAGTGCTAGAAAATTACAAAGCAATGATGTACCTCAAGAGTTCAATTGTTGTGAGGCCCAGTGCCCCCCTGTAATGATATACAGTTTCAACTTTATCTATGTACATCCCTCAAATGGCACAGAAAGGGTATTTCTATAGGATATAGGATCCAGAAAATGAGGTACTAATAATACTAACCTTTTATTGCCACTCCGGTACCTGCAATGGACACTTCTCCCCATCCCCCTCCCTCAATCCCCCTCTCCCCCCTCCCTCAATCCTCTTCCCTCAACAAAAAATCTATGTACATCTCACTATGAAGTGTTTTTCACATAGCATGAAAGGTTAATATGTTAAAGTTATTGAAGGATAAGTTTACTTTCTGTGTTATAATATCCTTGTTGATTATTTGTTGCCTAGGTTTAGCTGGCCTCACATTTTGCACTGAAATGATGTAAAAGAAGAAAGAGAGAAAGAGAGAGAGTAGTGGTCAGGAAAAACAAGAAGACAAAGTGTTCCATTACTTTGTTTGTAGGTCAGGTTTATTGTTTTATTGCTTCAAAACCTTTCTGTTGATGTTAATTTTGGTGAAAGGCTATACTGATTTCACCACTTAAATAAAGGTAAGTGGTTGATGACTTCAGTTTCATTGCTAAATGAAAGAAAAGTTACAAAGTGTAGAGAATTTCCGTTTCTGTGTTGCATGTGAAGCCACACTAATACAAAAAATTTTATGAGCTGTGGACAAGTGTAAGAATCAAATTAAGGAAACACTAAATTACTTCTTAATGAGTGTTGATTTCGTGAATGTATCTAGAATGCCTTATTCGCATCAACTGCATTTTATTTTTGAATAATACTTGGTAGGTTTGGTTGAATTATTAGCTGTGGGATAATTTGAATATGAATCAATCATATACATAGAAAGGACAACAGATACAAAGGGGAACCGCCCCTCCCCCCAAAAAACAAAAAAAACAAGGCTTGATAAATTGTTTGAACTTTAGTTCAACTTGCACACAAAAGTATTTATGATTGCTGTAAGTAATTGTTATCTGCTGCCCCCAACTTTGATCACAGCTGCCAGGTGTCATAAGGTAGTTTTAGTATACTGCCCTCAGTTTAAATTGGAACCCTTCATATACTATACATTCTGCATTTTTAATAAACAGTTGATTCTAGGCATGGTTTATGACCACAATGAAGTGAAAGATGTAAACATTTGAATTATAAACTTTTTGTTCTCAATATGTGAGTTTTATCTTCACCATAGAATTAAGACCCCAGTTTATGTTACCTCACATGCCTCCCCAGTTATCCTGTGCTCTCAATAATTAACTACTCACACAGAAATAATCTCTTTGAGAAAAGCAACAAAATGCAAGAACAATTGAATAGGTCATACTCCCTGGCATGTGATAGGAAATTAATTGATGGGATCTAAATCATTGGTATCTTGAAATGATGTGACCACAGTTGCCAAGTGATGTCAACATCATAGATACAATTGATCAAACTTTGCCGGTTTTGCCTTTTCTTCTCAGTGGGTTTAAGCTTCTGAATTTTGTCAGAATTTAAATATCCTAAATTTATAGCCAATTCGAATGTTTTGAAAAGACTTTTAAAGGGTAATCATTATTCACCTCAAATGTTAGCGTGTTAGACGATGCTTTCAAAAAATATTTTTCTAGAGGCTCTAAGTGGCTGTAGAAGGTATGTTGAAATCTAGCTAGCCCTCAGTGACCAAAATTTCACTTTCTAGCATATTTGGAGGCAATACTAATGTCTTTTAATGTACTAAAACTCATCACCCACTTTGTAACATACAAATATTATTCCATCATACCTCATCATACACCCCCGCCCTCTCCCCTCCCCCGCCCTCTCCCCCACCCACTTCCCCTCCCCTCCCCTCCCCTCCCCCACCCACACATAGAGGAGAGAAGATAGACATGTAAATATCTCGGTGAGGCAAACTTTCTGTGAAGGTGGAATTTAAACAGTGCCTTAAAATCGATCAATCCCCTCTTTAAAATAAGACACCAATGGATTGTACAAAATCATTGGCTGTCTGTTCCTTCTTGTAACTTTATTTTCTCTTTACGATACTGAAAGGAAACTGAATCCAGGATGAGTCATGAATGAACATGTCAAACTGAACATTTAACAAGCCGATATACAACAAGCATACATGACCTTTGAGTCTATGAAAATTTGTGATAACAAACTACTCAAAATATTGAATGTTACCAAACTGCTTTGAGAGGGGTGCAGAGTTCAGTTTTTTGATTGTTTACTTAAGTAGCAGCAGTCTTCAGAATTAGTTGTCCTCATGATTTAGCATCAGCATTGGCACATATGGCTTTTAAATATGGTTATAGCTTCATGATCACTGTTGCACATGCATGTCCAGAGAAGTAACTACCTGCCTATATAAATATATAGCTATATATATAGCTAGTGGAAGATAAGTAGAATGGAGGACCGTTCTCCCGCCGGAGAAGAAGCAGAGACAGTGAAACACAAAGGAAGATTAAGAAGAAAGTTTTCACTGAAACGTAAGTCTAAGAGTAGTTGCAGTTAATTGCCATTCCGGTACCGTATATTAACTCCTGGTCCACGTACCCGCACTCATTATGGCGATCATGCCTTTTCTGTCGCTGTGCCTTCTCTTTGGAACAAACTCCCATTTCACATTCATGACTCTTCCTCCCTTTATATTTTCAAGAGGCAACTTTAAAACATTTCTGTTTTGATTCCTAGTTTCTTTTTTTCCCCTCGGTTTCCTTTGTCTCTTTCCTACTTTGTAAAGCACTTTGAAATGCTGTATTAAGCACTATATAAATGTAATTTATTAATATTATGATTATATTACATTTCTTACCATATTCACATAAAGCAGATCGACCTGCCTACCTGTTCCTCGTGTAAATAGAGTAGAGTGATTCACAATTTTCTACCCCCTCTCCCTCCTCCACCCCCTTCCTCCCTCCTAGGGAGAACTATGCATAATGCTACAAAAATCATACATATAAAAGGTAGCATACAGAAACAAGAGTGGATTTTCGATGTTCCTAACCCAGGCCTATTTATGATCGCAAATTTAGAAAAAAGGCAAAAAAAAACAAAAACAAATTGAACCAAAAAAAAAACACATTGTAAATATTGTTGGTAGTATAGCTCATAAAATAATGAGAGCCTAAGCAGGCACCAGGCAATGCTGTGAGAGAGAATTTGCTAGATCTGCAGAAAGATGCTTTAATAATGTCCTGTATGATGTTTGTGAAGTGTTTCTCTTCTTCCTATCCAATCAGACACCATTATAAGCTGTTCGTTAATTAGCATCAACAGGTGATGTCAATAATTATATGTGCCTGGATTTCCATAATATGGAGCTCAAAAACTGAGCTTGGAACCAGCTCTCACTTGAAACATGTTCTAGGTATAGGTCATTTTGAATTTTGGGGCACCAGCTTAAACAAGAAGGAAAACCAATTTTTAATAGAAACAAAAAGAAAAAAAAAGGGGGAAGTAGGCATTAAAAAATAGAAGATGACAAAATTTCTTTGGCAAGATTGCTTACATCTTGCGTAGTTAGTGATATATATGGCTGGTTTGTTAGACTCCATTTGCAGCCGTAAATTGAAGTCCTTAGTGTGTAAGGTAACTAAATTGTTTTGAGCTTCTGTGAGGGTGCATCATATTGTCATTGTCAATGACATACCACTTTGCACAACTTCCAAATTACCTCACAATTTTGACCTTGCTTGTTGCAGACCATAAGAATGAAAAGATGATAGCATGATGATAGCATGAAATAGCTTAACATGGATCACCTATATATGATAAAATTACAACTCTTCTTTCAAATCCCATGGCCCAGCTGCACAGGTATAACTTAAAACATTATTCACCCGAGCGTTCTGACAATCTAGAATCGATCGCAGCCCATGAAAAATGTTGTCTTTCCAATATGTGTAAACAAAGAAATAATAGATGATAGCATAAAATAACAGATCACAAGTTACCGAATGAGGATAGCCTATCTTTCAGTTCACCTGAGTCTACATAGCATTCATACCTGAACACATCATTCATCTGAACATGACAAGAGTGTTGGTCATAGCTCATAAAGCAACCTCCACTTTGCAATATTATGTGGACAAAGAACCCCTCTAAAAGCCCCCCTGAGTCTTATCAAACATCAGTATCAATTACATACTGTAGATATGTATCTCAGCAAATGGAATGTCAATTTAATACAAAGCTCTGCTAACAAAAAATAATAAATATTATATATTGATGGTTTCGACAGCTCTCAGAAACATTTACTGAATACTTGAAGAGCTGCTTTCTTCATCTTTCTCTGGTTGGAAGATCCTGACAAGGAAGGCCAATGGCAGATATTTTTTTGTTGTTGTTGGTGTGACCCCATGGTGACCTACCTGCTGGGGTTTATTTTAGTGATAGGTTTTTAGCTGACCTTGGTAATTCATTTGTAAACCAGCAGGGTCAGACATATTCTCCCTAATGGTGAAGGAACGACAGGAATGTATACCTTGTAGCACATAAAACTGAAGTGTGTTATCACTACAAGCAAAGCTCAAGTTGTGTGTGCAAGGGATCATCTTTTAAAAAGATTGTACAGTTTCTGGAAATGGTTGTTTGTGGAATATTTCTTCTCAGTTTACGGTCAGGAGGGTTTGAATGAGTTATCCATATATGGAGCTGAACAGCTCACCTTCATGTGATTTTTATTTTCCTAGGGTAAGTGGAAAGTATTTATGATTTTAATAATTTATTAATGCAAATGGAATCCCAAATTTAGTCTTAATTTTGATGATATATTTTTTGGGCTTCCATGAATAGGTCAGTGTATAGTACAAAGTTATAAATGGTAAAAGTCTGTGCAGTTTTGGAGGATGACCAGGTAAAATCAGTTGCTCAATCATGATGTGGGAGATTTTTATTTTAAGGAAGAAGTTGATATTTGTTGGGTAATAGAAGCTGTGTAAATGGGATGGAGAGTGCCAGGAAGAATCTCTTTTCCTGTTGAGGTATCAAAAAACAGGGTTAATGCAATAAGGAGGGCAATGGAAAAGGAAACTGAGTGGGGAAGGTTAGAGGGTAAGTTGGTCGGGAGGGGTGCGACAATTTGCTTCTTTGTCTTTGTTAATATGACAAAGTCAAACTTGGTAAACACATTTTAGCATATCCCCATACCGACCCCTCGCCCACCTCCCAGCAAAGGTGCAATATCAGTCTGGTTAATTTCTAATTTATGCATTGCAGTGTAACAGAGCATTTTGTTTAAGACCAAGAAGTGGAGTTTAAACGCCAATCGGTTCGGATCAACAATCCTGTTCATAATCAGTCAAATAATCCTCTTGTGGGTAGTTACCTGTGATTGTTTATTAAAATTGAATCTCATATATGTTAAAAGTTTCAGGGTTTATTTCCTCAACTCCTGAAATGAGAATATAATTTCTCTTCTGCATATTATTCATTTCTATGCATACTGCTTATTAGACTCAGACAAGTATGTCATATTGTTTCTTCTCTAATTGGGTCAAATGCAAGGGATACTCTATCTATATCTATTTAAGGATAATAAAAAGATATCCACTTAACACTGTAATGCAACATGATAGTACCTATTAATACTAGAACAAGAAGATGGCAGGATCAGGAGAAAAATTGAAATACTGGTTCTTAGAATTGGTTTCAAATAACTTGTGGCATGTCCACCCCTTCCCCTCCATTTCCTCTTTCCAAACAATACCCCCTCACCCCCCTCCCCCCAAATAGAAGAAGATAAAAACAAAGGAGAGAAACAGGCATGTAATGGTACATTTTGGTTGTAACAACAAATTTGAGGACATCATTTAGTTAATTTTAAATGCTAAATGTATAAATGACACATTACTTTGACTATGCAGTCTTTAACCCTAATGATATTCTTTGTACATGAGGTTGTAGCTTAATTAATTTGTATGGCAGCTGTCTTGATATAATGAAATTGACTCAGAACATATTCATAGCCCATAATGAAGGGAGTATGTTTATGCTATTCTCCATTGGAGAATTTCTACGGTGAATTTATATGGTCTTTCACAAGTGACGCCATCATAGTGCCACAAGTACTCAATTAAGTAATGGACACTGTACTGTACTTCTGTTATGATAACTATCAACTTATTTTACATTTAATTAGCAATCCTACTACGTCCAGAGAATGCCAACGTCTTTAGCATTAATTATTCTTTTTGCTCTTTTTTCAAAGAATTCTTCAATTTTTATAACATTTGTCTAGTTTTCAAGTTTCCAGAACATGTGTACTTTGATCGCATGCTTTTTTCAGAGATCTTTGCAAACTTATTTACAATAATCTTTAAAAATTTTGTGGATGGTTTCATCTTTCTCTCAAGTGGTAAAGCCAGTGTAATGCGATATGAGTTGATATCAAACAGACAAAAACAAACAAGATTTTCAAACCAGCAAAACTTCTGAGAATTAATCAAACAATGCAGTTGGTTTTAAGTTACCAAAGTCTGGATGGTCAGGTCAAAACTATTGAGATGCTATCAAAGTTCAAAGACTGGTCATATGTGAGACCTGTGTTTATTTGTCCATCAAAATAAGATAAACAATCTAGTAGATTGGGTTAGGGCATCATTTAGTGCTATTAAACAACACTAAATCTAACTGTTATAACTTGTTGACAGACAATAATAAACAAGGTATAAATGAATTCAGGTATCTGGCATATTTTGATCAATTGAGTTTGGTCATTGGATGTCTTAAATGAATTTGAGGCAAACCAGTCAACATTATTTGTAACTTATTCAAGCCGAAATGAACTCACTTGTATAGTGTCTATAAATACCTATATTTCACTTCTAACAAGAAGAAGAAGAGGGGTTCAGTTCAAGCACCAAAGTAATTCTGATTCTAGTTCAATAAATGCTTCTTTTAGACAACGATTTTCAAATAAAATAAAAAGGAGTACAATGCACTGTTTGGCTTGAGGGTTGATCGGTTTTATGATGACCTGGAAGGCTCACTCCACAGTAGGAAAATGGACCAACAACCATGGAGGGTCATGTGACATGCTCCCAGGTGCTGCTAACATATTATTTAACCCTTTGTCAGTTTACGAAGAGATGAGCATTCTGTAGACAACAGAATGCCACTATAACAGGCATTTATGGTAAATTCTAAAATAACTGCCGAGGATAATGTTGTTGAGAGTTACCTTCCGTCTCATAAAAGACTTGATCTGTAGGGACCCTGGCCACTATTCGAACATCTACTGTCAGTCTTATAGATTGCTTACGGCGGTCACTCTTATCATATCATACGCGCTTATTTACGTGCAAAAACCACAAAACATGTCGTTTGCGGCTTCTCAGGTCTATGTACAGTTGTGTACTGTACATTCCTGATAAGCTGCAGTTCAACTGTTTGAAAGAAAATAATCAAAATGCCAATTTTGGAATTGTAAACTGCTGTTAACATTGGAAACTGTGCAACTTAGCTAGATTACACTGTTCACGTAGCTACACAAGGAATGTGGTAGCTATGATTATCAGGACATTAGTTATTGTAGAATATATATTCAAGGACAATAAGAATTGAGTGCTATAAGGGAGCATGTCACATGACCCTCCAAGGTTGGTATGTTTTTTTTTGCATGTCTCCTCATTGACATCATCGGTCCAGGTTAGTGTATAAGCGGATGTGAGGGTAATGGTTTTATGATGAGTCGGTTACTGCATGAATCATGTCTATATTTCATGTAAAAAGTATCAGAATTAAGAAAATATTTTGTTAGACCACCACAATTGACAGCCAATCGGATCTTTCATTCAGGTGCATGGCTGGCCATACGATACAACAAATTGTGACGTCATCGTTCAATGTAAATGGTTTATCCTTCAGCCCTTTCCTCTAGAGAGACGACAGATTTCTAAACTTTGAAGAATTGCTCAAACTTTTGAAAAATTTTGGTTATATTTTTCGGGCAAGTCGTTACAGCCCCCCCAAATCAAACTTGGCTCCTACGCCTGTGGTTGGGACATTCATGTCCGTCCAGCTCAGTATGTAAGTGATGTAATCGGGTCATATTAAGTCCATCTGATTATGATGAGGCAGAGACTAGGCCATCCTGTCAAGCTTAATCAGCAACTTTCAATAGAGGTTAATAAGTTATCCATAGTACCAGTTGTCACATCCATCTGACACTGTATTTGTAGAACAAAAGCTTGTTCCTCAGATTCTAATTAAAGCAATTGCTGTCCTGTAGGGTTTGTTTTGAAACAGTGATCCTTTGCTTGCATGGGTATTTTAATTTACTTAAAAGGTGATCATACTTTGATAGGTTAACTCACTTGATAAACTTTAGAGCATTGACTGTATTTTGTGAGAAAGTTCTGCTAAAACTTTTTGCAGTGGGGCACTCACCGCTCCATGTTCTTTGTGACACTGTAGAGTCAAGATTAACTCTTGTCAGTCGGTGCATTATGAAAAATATCGATAATTTTGGGAGAAATTCAATTCAGATAGCTCAGTAATGACTAATAGGAATTAAGTACTGTACCTGTAGGCCTATGTTAGCCAGTTGCATTCACACAACATGTTCAACTGTTGTTAAACTTAACACTTTCTTGTTACTATCCAAGTATGTTTTACTTTTACATGCATGCAATTGATCGCTGCCGTGGTGCAGCCACAAGATTCATATTTGTATGATAAGTTTATATAATGAAGCCCTGTCTTGATATGTAACATATCCTCACATATCCTGGACACTTGTATTTAAGGGGGGGGGGGGTGAAGCTGTTATCTGTCAGCCCCCTGAACAATCAGAAAATGTTGTTTTTCCGAAATAGGTCATGCATACGACCCCATCCTTAGAAAAGCATTGGGCCCCCCCCTCCCTAAAAACAGAAGTCTAACTATGCTCCTGGCCTATTGGTGAATGGTCACACCTTGTAATGTTATTGGGTTCCTTGATCTGATAACTTCAGATAACCAGGATTCTCTGTGTTATTCCAGGGTCTTGTCTCATTTATTTCATGTTGTTGTGTTAGGGTTGTAAGCCTATGCATATCCTTGATTGTGATGTAAATCACTATGGTAGGTCACCATAGTTACAGGTATCTACAGTGGCAAGGACTATCACTTAGTTTCCAGGTTGGTCAAGCTGTGTGAACTTGTATACTGTGTGCAGCATATAGAAGGACAGACAGATAAAATAGCCTCTAGTTACACTTAACCTCAACCTGAGCTACACTTAAAAGGAAGTAATCATTGATTATTGAAATAACAGTAGTCAAAATAAAGTGACCTGAAGAAATATTTAAAGATTATACTTTCAGTACAGAATGGTTTCTTGGAGGCTTGCCAAAAATACTATCATCATATTGTGACAATCTTTCATAAAGAGAGCAGCTTTATATTCAATTTGTAAATTTCTAGTCCTTTAAAGTCACAGCATAATGTGCTGTCAGCACATGTGGTTTCATTATGGATGCATTGAACTGTCCCACATCAATTAAGTTAAGTAACTTGTGATGAGTGATGGACAATGGTTACCATGGTAACAATACTAAGCTATACCCTACTGTCCTCTTTTATATGTGGAGCCTTGAGGACCATGGGGGGGGGGGGGGGGGTTAAGTGAAGTGGATTATCTATTGAGAGCAAAATGTCAAATGGGATTATCAGAATTATCAAAGGTCATAAATTATCATAAAAGAAAGGAAGCAATGAGATTGCGTTTCAATTTTACCAGTATGTATTTTAATTTACTTATTTATTATTATTTGTTTCATCACATAGTATAACAACGTGAACAAGACAATATAACTGCAAATAGGTAAAACATGTGAAAGGAAGTAAACTAAGAAACCCTTTTGGGCTTAATCGAATAGAGTACTCCCATCAAAGAAAATAGATAACCTTAACACCTATAAAAGAACTACCCCCCCAAAAAAAATAGATAACCTTAACATATAAGACCTATAACACTACCCCCCCCCACCACCAACTCCCACCCCTTACTTATCCAAAGATTTCTTGTCTCTGTCATATGGAGTACCTTGGGGAGAGTGGGGAATAGGGAAGAGGGGCAGTGGAGAGTGGGGAGAAGGGTAGAGGGGTGTGGGGAAGTGGGGAGTGGGGGAGGGATGTGATTAAGGGATGTATGTAGGAAATAAACTAGCTGTCAAAAGAAAAAAACTGATTTCAACCACAGTATGTGATTAAAGGCATGTGTCATAATCCTGCCAATGAGTTTATATAAAAACCCCAATTAACATTAAATACTTTACATTAAATATTGTTATACATTTTCAAAAGGTTTTCCTGAAGGACTCTGATCCTCCAGATTATTCCAAGACATCGAGTGTTGTTAGAATAGATTAATTAAATATCACATAATTGTGGATAATTACTTTAAAGGGAGTGAAGACTCGCGCACAAAGAAACGTCTGATGCCGGTAATCTGACCTAGTTTCGAATGAGGTGTAACAGAAGTGTTAGACACCACCATCGACCCCAGAAATTACACTCACAGCTTGCTACCGTCGGTAATTAGACACCAGTGTACAATCAATACGTACAGCTACGGTCAATACCCACAACACAGTGTACATAGCAGCGATGGACATCTCAGGTCTAGATAAAAGATAACAAGGTATCACGTTTCATTACTGTCTGCATTTTTTAGCAACAAGAAAAAAACTTCACTTGCAAGCAACGGAAAGTTAACTTTTCATAAGGCGCACACGGTTTGGGGCGAGTCTTCAATGTCTGTAAACTATGGCAATAAAATGTTTGTTGAATTTTGAACATGGGTGACCAGTATCTGACTTTCTAGCATATTTGGGGTCAATACTTATGACCTCACATGTGAGGAAATTACCATTGGCGTGAAACAAGCACTACGCAATCCTATCAAATGGTACCAGAAACCAATCTGTTCGAGGACTATTCCCGTCCTTTGCACGGTAAAGACAAGGTAGCGATAGGGTTAGAAAGAGGAATAGGTTTTCAGTTTAAAATAAAATATTTTTGTCATATCTGCAGACAATTCAACTCGATCAATTGATTTAGTCATAACTATACTTTCAGTCAATTACCAGTGCAGGGATTGTGACAATGTAATTATGATGACATTGTCGAAATGGGGGTGAAACTGACCTACTGTACCATAGATGACATAACCGGGAACTCTTTGGCTGTTCCATTTGAAGGAAATATAGCAAAGGGATTGTTTTCTTTAATTGTTCTAGCTCCAAGCCTAAGGCTCAAGTGATGCTCAACTCATTATACTTTGAAAAGAGGAACAGGTTTTGATGAACTATGGAAGAATAGTTTTGCCATGTTTTTTTGGTTGAATGTAAATCAGATCTTCATTTGTCATAATTCACACTTTCCTTGGTCGCAGTTGTTTCGTTCTTTGCCTGACGAAAGCATTAATTCTCTGGCTACAACCTTTATTGCTTTCAGGGATTTTTCCTTCCTTGGAAATAAATTCATTCCCGTGTTTGTTGTTATATTGCAGGACTTTGGATAAGACAGGCAGCAAACTTTTGTCGTCACCAAAAATATTCTTATGTTTAGTATTGTTTAAGTACTATAAGTAGGAAATGGACTATTTGTAGGTATGACTGTAACTTACAAGAGGCTTCTTTGAGGAAGTGGATCTACTACAGTAACTGTCCCTCCTTAACAGTCACTCTCTTTAAACTATTGATCACATACTGTAGTCCTGAATCATCTTAGTTCTAGCTGAGTGATACTGTATGTCATTGGTGAAGGTGTTTTAACAGGAATCAAAGGATAGAACAGCTTTAACTAAAGAACCACGTGGTTTAATTTAGTGCTTGGATGAACATCTTTCCACCTTGTAACTGTGTTGTAACACAGTGTACGGTATTAAAATTGATTAGTTCTACCTATATCATAGCATGATCATGTGTCTCTGTATAGAGTTGGGTTTTATACAGCATTTTAGTAACTGTTCTCTTTGATTTTTAAAATTTGGAAGACAATGTATTAGATATTGGAGTCTCTTTTTCTCAACTAATGGTTGCTTTCGTGCGGCCATTTGTGTAAATCTTTATTGGAAATTTGGACAATTTTTATGTCATTGAATTTTTGAAGAGACGGTACTTCAGGGTGTGCCAGAGAGATGTTCTGAGGTGTGTCAAATTGATTGTCAAATTGTACTGATCTACTGTTTCGTACGATAGTGCTTTGTATGGTCTCTGTCAAATATTCCAGAACAGTGCTTCACGTTACAGGATGGATTTTAGAAAAGTGGAATTGGTAACGGAGCATTTTTTGGTTCAATATCTTTAATCAGTTTATGGCCAAACTGGTTATTTAAGGCATTTTTTTTATTGAAAATAACTTGAAAATCACTTTAATCCCAAACTGCAAATTATCAAGTTTCTTATAAGATTTAATTCACAAATTTGTGATTAGTCTGGCCAGAGGAACTATAAGAAGAAATTGTGTCATCATCATAACTGAACATTGGTCAATAGCATAAATTAAATACAAGCAGCTATGATGTTAAATCGCTTTATACCAACCAAGAGGCCATGGTCAAGCACAGAGAATTAAAAGGTTAAATGCCAGTGCTGTAACATACATACACGTGAAGTTGGTTTATAGAGATGCGAAGATACCTTCACAATATTCAGATACCACTACCAATCACCTAATTGAGTGTCGGTGCGAGCCAATCGAAGTCATTGGAGTTGATCTGAAGTCACATCACTACCTTCCCTGAGGGATCGTGGAGGATTAGCAAATCGACGGAGTGCATAGGGAGCATCGTGATCGAGCGTCGTAAATGAGATTACAAGATTTATTGCAAGTTTATTTAGCTTAATCGTGACAACAAATTTTGATGTTGTAGTTCAGACTGGATCTACGAGCTTCTTTGAAGTAGTATATAAAGTTGTGCTGACTTTGCATAGATGTGTGTGAGTAAATTGGTCTGTGAAAACATATTCACCCCTTCAGCTGACGAGATCTGTTTGAATCAGAATGTCTAACAGTGTCTGATGTGTTTGTCCTTGGATTGTAGAGGCAATAGCTCTAGGATTAATCAGCCGAATCTACGACACGACGTCTCTGTTCCACACGTCGTCAACTGTACTTCATCGTAGCTGTAAATTTTGTGTATGTACAGTTTAATTATGACCAGCACAATTCTGCAAAAAATGTCATAACCAGTTGGATATATTGCATGGCTGTGTTATAGCTAGAGCAGTCAGCTGTTTAGTATTGAGAAAAAGTACTCTAAGCTGTGATATTGGTAACCGGAATCTACAAGGGATAAGATATAGATGTGTGTACTGTTTCGAAGGATTTGTGTGTCATTTAAATCATATCGAAGCCGTCATGAACTTCAAGGCAGATCCATCCGAGGTTTCGCCCTCGCTATCCGAAGGGAGTCGTCTCAAATTGAACTTTCCGAGGAAACTTTTGTACAAGAGTAGGCTGAGAAGAAGGTACTTGTACCAAGGTACGTTGCGTTTGTCAGTGTTAATCATTGTTTGAGTAGATAGAACAACGTGTCTTTAAATGGTCTATGTACATATTTTACAGAGGGTAATTATGGTGTGGATAGATACAACAATGTGTCTTTAATGGTCTATG